>VMBQ01005689.1:24570-48881 GCA_007657795.1 Dreissena rostriformis
AATAAAAAAAAAAAAAAAAAAAAAAAAAAAAAAAAAAAAAAAAAAAAAAAAAAAAAAAAAAAAAAAAAAAAAAAACGATACTTCATTTCATAATATAATACTTAAACAAACAATAGATGTGTTTGTCAGAAACACAATGCCCCCTAATCCGCCGCTTCGTTTTTTGTGTGTTTTTTTACCTTTGACCTTTAAGGATGACCTTGACCTTTCACCACTCAAAATGTGCAGCTCCATGAGATACACATGCATGCCAAATATGAAGTTGCTATCTTCAATATTGCAAAAGTTATGACAAAACTTTAATATTGGTTAAAGTTTTGGACAGACAGACAGACAGAATGACAGACAGACAGACAGGCCAAAAACAATATACCCCCGTTTTTTTAACAAGGGGGCATAAAAAATCCTTCTAGATCTGGTTATCGCCAGTAGCTGTAGGGAGATAACCACTGTGTGAAGTTTGGTATCTTAATGGCTTGACAATGAAGTCCTGATAAGTGCCTGCAATGGATAGGTCTTCTCATTTGAAATGGAAAGTTTCCTGAGGCTTCCATTAGAGCCGGGGACCGCATTGACAGTAATCAATGCAACCGGTGACAACCAAGGCCATAAAACTCATCCTCGCTGTCATCTGCATTGTAATCTGGGAACATTAAGCGAGACAAGAGTTTTTTTGTAAGAGAAACTTAAAAAGACTTAAAGAATCTACTTTTGCTCAACATTTTTTTATAAAATGACAATAAGAATAGCTCATTGGCTAAGAATAGTTTCATTGGCAAAGAATATTTGAAGAAATTAAAATACATTATTATATTTTTACAAATTCATTTGAGATGACATGCATCAGGTCACTGTCAGGTTATGAAAAAGCTTTGTTGTTGTACGTGTGCATTATTTCAATGCATATCATTTTATCTTTGCTGACAGGTCTCTTACAAGTTTTAATTCAAGCTTCAAATAACATATTTGCGTTCTTTGTAAATTTCAAAATGCAAAAAAGGTACACATTGTTTTGTTTACTTTTTATCCTTAAAAGCCATGAACTTAAAATTAAAACAAAATGTCAACATAAACATGTTCAACTTTTGTCAAGTAGGACAAGAAATGAGTTCTCATTAAAATAAGTCATACAAAATTAATTGTCTTTGGAACGATCGACCTCGCAAAAAATTGTACATAGCCATCGTGCTTGCAAATACAGGGACGAACTATATCATGCAAACATTGCTTCAAAATGTCTAGGGTCTAAGGAATACATTTATTTAACATGCACTTCTCTTCCATTTAACCCATTTATGCCGAGCGTCTAGAAAAAAGGCCTTGGCAAACAGCGTAGACCCAGATGAGACGCGGCATGATCAGGGTCTGCGCTGTTTGCTTACAGGATTGTCTGTAAGAAATATTCTAAATATAGAAATAAATATACTAGACATCCCTAATTTTGGAAATAAATTGATCCAATTTTAAAGGATGAGAGAGTCCACTGGGCATAAATGGGTTAAAAAGGTCGTTTGAATCACATCATCCCACAATCTGATCAATAACGTGATGTATTGCAAGCAAGTGATCTTCTAGTGCCAATCATAATGTCAAAGCGCCAGCCAGGCTTTGAAGAGATTACATCAAAGTTGGATTTAAAACTGTACTTCTGTTACAGCAGCACTTTAAATTCATTTATCCCCTATTTCAACACATTCTGGTAATATGTTAAAGGTGAAAGCGTAAAAAGCAAAGAGTACATAATCTTATTCTTAGAGAAATTAATGTACAGTAAAAAACTCCACAATAACGCCTCACAGGAACAAGTTTCATTATTTAAACTTCCACATTTTTAACGCACATTAATTTTATTATGACACCCACATTAAAAGAAAAATTTGAATATGAACTGAAGCTGAAGCTGAAAGGTTATTAATAGCTTTTTTTTAACTCGCATTATAAGACTACCAATATTTATTTGATGCTTGTCGAATATGAAAATATACCGGTAATATTGTCTTTATGAATTCATTTATTTACGCCATGGTTTACTGTGACATAAATTTACCACCATTGGAAGGAAAACATAACTTCTTTTCAACATCTTTATCTTATTTTGCGTGGCCTAGATTAATCCTGGAACTTGTTAAAAGAACCCATGAACATGCTTTCTGAATGCATGAGCATGGTATAATTAGGCCGCATAGTGGTTGTCATTATCATCATTTTCTGGACAATTTTTCAGAACATCAAGAGGAATTTAAAGGGGCCGTCCAACAGATTTTGGCATGTATTGAAGCTTGTCATTAAATGCTCTAAATGCTTTATATTGATAAATTTAAACATTTGAACTAAAAATCTCCAGTAAAAAAACAAGAATACAATTTTAAAAAAAGGAAAAAAAGTAACCCTCAACAGGGCTTGAACCACTGAACCCTGGATTCCTTGAGTCCTGGAATAAAAAGCTACCCGCTTAGACCACTCGACCATCCACGCTCATGTTTGGAGCGAATGTATTTTTTAGCTATATAAGGCATCCTGGTAGTTTCCCAAAATATCGTTTCGCGTGAAGTACCTTGGAACAATGCATTTTTTTATTTTTTTTTATGTTATTACGATTAACATTTTCACATTTTCATTAGTATGCCGTGACATAAAGCAATATGAAGTCAATAAACCCTCATTGAAATAAAAGTTCAAAAAGGTATTTTCAGAGACACTTAAAAATCTCTATACATTTTAAGTGCACTTATGACAGCAAGTATTGAAGTCTGGTCTTTTATATTGTTGTTTAAAGTTAAATAATGAAATTATTACTTGTAATGTCTCCTTTTGCTGATATAAATTGAATGGCGTTATAGGTGAAACATGTAATAATAGTAGAAACATTTATGCAATAAACTAATTGAAGAACCCTTTCAATACCTTTGAAGATAGCCTGGCATTTTGACATAATGATTGGCACCAAGAAAATCACTAGCTTGCACTACATCTAGTTATTTATCAGATTGTGGAATGATGAGATTCAAACAAACTATTTAAATGGAAGTCAAGTGCAAGTGCATAGGCAACTAAATGCACGAGTGCCACTGTCAAAAAGATACGCCTGTCAGCATTAAATGTTTTAAGGGAAAGATTGGACAAAAACTCAAGTGATTTCTCTAATTGTACCTTTGACCTTACATTGTGATCTTCGATATAAAGATTTGGGTATAGTGATCACTTTTGGCAAGTTATTTGAAAATTCAGCAATGCTGGACAAATTAATATTGCAGACAAAGCATTATGAAATCATTTCTTAAATTTGACCTTAGACCTTGAAAAATGATCTTGACCTTAAACCTAGGGACATGCCTTTGTGTGTAAACTACATCTCATTAGGCAGTTTTATATGAATTGAAAAAACCTAAATTTTACCTTTATCCTTGAATTTTGACCTTGACCTTTGATCTAGGGACATGGTTTTTGCACGCAAAACTTTGACTCATCATGCTGATCACATATGCAAGTTAGTGAAAAAATTCATACATGCTGTACTTATCTATGGTTGGGACAAATAGTCGATACAATTTTACTAAATTTGACCTTTGACCTTGAATTGTGACGGTGACCTTGGACCTGGTTCCGACTTGCAAAAATTTGTCTCATCATTCTGATCACATATGGCCAATTTTATGAAAATCTATCCATGCTGGATGTAAAGGTGTAGAGTACAAATTTCTTAATTTGTACATAGTGTTTTTCCCAGGTCATTTCAGCGTGGCGCTGCGCCACGCCGCCCTCAAAAAACGCCACTCTGCCCTTTTCAAAGGCAAAAACTGCCACATGCCCTTATCAATAGCATCTTTATTGCCTTATGACCTAACTTGTTCGCAAAATCAGCGTTTGCAACTTGTTGTCTTCATTGTTTCACACGTGATTATGTGTAAGAAATGCAAGAAAGTAAGAAATGCATATCTTCAACTTAATGATAAATATTATAATCACATTAGAATTGATAAGTAAAAATAACCTATACAAGTATACCCATAGCCGTTATAATTGATAAGCTATAATCTATAACAGTATTTTCATAGCTAAAAAGGCACCACAAGTATAACTGCCCTTTTTTGCAAAAAACTCGCATTAAAATGCCCTTTTTGAATTTACTGTGCCATGCCCCTATGCCCTCCTGGGAAAAACACTAGTACAATGAATTGAGACCTTGAGTTTGGATCTAGCGCTTGTACAACACTCAATTTCATCACACTGACCACTTGTTGCAAGTTATTTAAAAATCCATCCATGCTGGGCAAAGTTATGCAGCGGACAAATATTTCCCACCTCCTGTCCGTTCAGGTGTTCACCTTATAATGCACTTTTTTCAAAAACATGCATAAACAAGAGTGCCAAACTGTCACAANCTGCAAAGGCTAATAAGGGACAACACTTTCCATCGAACTGGATGTGTTTAGATGAGACATCCTATAAACAAAAAATCTCATAAAAGCAAAAAGTGTCATTCTTGATTAGCCTGTGTGGACTACAAAGGTTAATTTGGGAAGAGATTTTACGCACATGCATTAAGCCCAGTTTTCCCAGAACTAGGCTCGACATATCCCCAGAACATAAGCAGTCTGATCTCCTACACAATTTTGTGGTCTCACATTAATATTGGGACCAGCGAACAACAGAAACAGTATCTGATGACAGCTTTGCACAATCATGTCATGGCTCACAAACCAGCCTCCAAATAAAATTAACAAGAGAATTCCCGGCCACCACATCTATTTACATTTCTCATGCATTTCCAATATTTTTTACAATGATTTGATACAATAGTTTCCTATCGCAAACTACCATCTTCCGCTTTCTATTTACACAAGTCTCAGACAGGTTCAATACATCACGGTGATCAATGTCTTTATTCAATTTTCCCTGGAACTTGAAGCGTAGCAATGTTTGAATAGAGTATGACGCCAAATACAGCACAATACAGTACGTTGCCAAAGGAAATGATCGGGAGAAATAAAATATCCTTCATTATAAGCAAATAGTGTTTAAGTGAAAAGTACTTGAAATAATTAAAAGTTCAAATTGATACTTCTCTAAGCTTTCGAGGTATGTTCTGTACCAAATTTAAGTACAAACAAAGGGCGATAACTCTAAAAAAAGCTGAGCGATATAGTTCCGGTGCACTGCACATCCTCTAAATATTTCAACCTACCTATTTAATTTCAGTTGATATCTGTGTTAGTTATTAAGATATGCTCCAGACATAATTTAAGTACAAGAACTAACAAATGGCAATATCTCTAAAAATAGGGGAGAAAGAGTTATGGTTCTTGTGCAAAGAACATCTCCTCAATAAAATCTACCTACCTATGAAGTTTCAAGTTAACACCTTTAAGTTTTGAAAAAGGTTCTTGACAAAATTGAAGGACAAAATTTACAAATAGCAATAACTCTAAAAAAGGAGGGAGCAAGAGTTATGGTACTTGCGCACTCCACACTCCATTCATGAGATCTACCTACGTGTAAAGTTTCACGTTGAAAACTGTTAATATTTTGATATATACTCCAGAAATTTAAGTATACAAAATAACAAAGGGCAATAACTCTTAAAATAGGGGAGCAAGAGTCATGGTTCTTATGCACTGCACACCCCAAAAATGACATTTACTTACCTATGAAATTGCAATGCAATACCTCTTAGTTTTTGAGACGTGATCAAGACAAAATTTAAGTACGAACATAAAAAATGGCAATAACTCTAAAATAGGGGAACACAAGTTTTAGATCTTGTGATCATATCTACCTAACTATGAAGTTTCAAGCAGACTAGTCTAGAAATCTGACGTTGGGAGGGACAACCTTAAACCAGCATACCCCTCCCCATAGTTAAGTGGGGGTATAACCAGCGTTACTAACAAAGACATTTAATTGGTTTCAAATAATTTACTATTATTTAAAAATATGATTTGTATAAGTACCTTTTTAGGAAATGTTATGCAATGTACTCTAATGGTATTCAGTCAGTGTTGAAAAATTTAAACTTGCCAAAATTATTTTTTGACTGATCAAGACATATTATACAAAATGTTGCTGCTGTTAACTCTATTACATAATAAATAAGAAGAATTGAAATGATTAACCCACTCCATCCCAAACTCTATTACGTAATAAATTAGAAGAATTGAAATGATTACCCCACTCCATCCCAAACTCTATAACATAATAAATTAGAAGAATTGAAAAGATTACCCCACTCCATTCCAAACTCTATTACATAATAAATTAGAAGAATTGAAATGATTACCCCACTCCATCCCAAACTCTATTACATTATAAATTAGAAGAATTGAAATGATTATCCCACTCCATCCCAAACTCTATTACATAATAAATTAGAAGAATTGAAATGATTACCCCACTCCATCCCAAACTCTATTACATAATAAATTAGAAGAATTGAATGATTACCCCACTCCATCACAAACTCTATTACATAATAAACTAGAGCTTTGTCACTGACGTGACGTATACCCCCACATGCTGCATTGACACAGAATATTTTGCATGCTGTCTCACAAAACAAGAGAAGCTTATTTATGGCAATTTTTAAGAATTATTATGCCATTATCATTTATGGCCATTTTGACCTTTGAAATCTTGAATTCTTTGGCATGATACGCCATCCAATGCCTGTGAACAAAATTAATGTGGAGAGTAATATTAAAATCTCACAATGAATGACATAGTTATGGCCCAGACAAGCTTATTTATGGCCATTTTTGACCTTTGAACTCAAAGTGTGACCTTGACCTTGGAGATATCGACGTAATTTTATCGCGCAACACACCGTCCAATAATGGTTAACAAATGTGCCAATTGATTTCAAAATCCCACAATGAACGACATAGTAATGGCCTGGACAAGCTCAACTATGGCTATTNCAGTAGAACTTCTAATGAAAGCTAGATTTCTATTATATTCATGGTCGACATCATATTATTAAATTCAATTTTCATGTTTAACAATACAACAGTGAAAGCGGTCCAGAGGAAAGAAGAACCTTATGAAGCTTAAAGATGTGTTACAGTAATTTTTCATTTGCAAACATATATGGGAACTAGAAAATTTCATGAGGAACTTTCCTTGTTATACTTGCTTGATCTTTATAGCTGTATAAAAGACCCATATGTTCTGCTTGATTGGGAACAGTCATCATGCAGAAAGCATAATTTATTTATTTTCTGATATCAAGCTTTTAAAGTGAAGTTTCTTATTGGTTTACCTTCAACAGTGCCAAAAATCAGCAATAACTTAACACCAATATTTTCTGTTTTGTTAATAAAACTTTTCATAATTTGTATTATAATGGATTCATTTTAATTCAAATAACATGACTTTTCACAGAAGAGTATCTGTGGACTATACCATACAATATGAGGGGTCCACCTTTGTAACCAGTCCACAACTACTTACGGACAGTAGGTATGTGCACTCTGCAAAGGCTAATAAGGGACAACACTTTCCATCGAACTGGATGTGTTTAGATGAGACATCCTATAAACAAAAAATCTCATAAAAGCGGAAAGTGTCATTCTTGATTAGCCTGTGTGGACTACAAAGGTTAATTTGGGACGAGATTTTAGCACATGCATTAAGTCCAGTTTTCCCAGAACTAGGCTTGACATATCCCCAGAACATAAGCAGTCTGATCTCCTACACAATTTTGTGGTCTCACATTAATATTGGGACCAGCAGAGAATAGAAACAGTATCTGATGACAGCTTTTCACAATCCTGTCATGGCTCACAAACCGGCCTCTAAATAAAAATAAAACAAGAGAATTCCCGGCCACCACATCTATTTACATTTCTCATGCATTTCCAATACTTTTTACAATGATTAGATACAATAGTTTCCTAACGCAAACTACCATTTTCCGCTTTCTATTTACACAACTCTCAGACAGGTTCAATACATCACGGTGATCAATGCCTTTATTCAATTTTCCCTGGAACTTGAAGCGTAGGCAATGTTTGAATAAAGTACAACGCCGAATACGGCACAATACAGTACCGTTGCCAAAGGAAATGATCGGGAGAAATTAAATATCCTTCATTATAAGCAAATAGTGTTTATTTGCAGTGAAAAGTAATTGAAATAATTAATAAATACTTCTAGAATTTCACAAGAAATGTGAACGAGAACTGTCACTGTTGTGTCTGAAATACCCCCCCCCCTCCATGCTGACTTTGTCAGAGAGCACAGGCAGTTCAGTTTTAACCCTTTGAGCGCTGGAACCGGATTTTGAAGGCCTTTGCAAACAGTTTGGATCCAGATGAGACGCCACAGAATGTGGCGTCTCATCAGGATCCAAACTGTTTGCTATTCTGATAGAATTCTTTGAAAAAAATGAAGAAGATGCTAATTTTAGAAATTTAGCAGACAACATTTTAGCAGACGACAAATTTCCCAGCATGCAAAGGGTTAAGAACAATATTCCAACAATGCAACCTTCATCTAGGAAGTTTGATACATGACTCATGTGTTCCCATAACACGGCAGTTTTTTCAAAAATGGGTGTATGATCATCGATCAATTAACATGAGCTGCATATATTACCTAAATAAGATTAACATAACTATAATGTTCAAATTAATACTTCTCTAAGCTTTCAAGGTATGTTCTGTACCAAATTTAAGTACAAACAAAGGGCAATAACTCTAAAAATAGCTGAGCGATATAGTTCTGGTGCACTGCACATCCTCTAAATATTTCAACCTACCTATTTAATTTCAGTTGATACCACTGTTAGTTATTTAAATATGCTCCGGACAAAATTTAAGTACAAGAACTAACAAATGGCAATATCTCTAAAAATAGGGGAGCAAGAGTTAGGGTTCTTGTGCAAAGAACATCTCCTCAATAAAATCTACCTACCTATGAAGTTTCAATTTAACACCTTTAAGTTTTGAAAAAGGTTCTAGACAAAATTGAAGTACAAAATTTACAAATAGCAATAACTCTAAAAAAGGAGGGAGCAAGAGTTATGGTACTTGCGCACTCCACACTCCATTCATGAGATCTACCTACGCGTGAAGTTTCATGTTGAAACCTGTTAATATTTTGATATATACTCCAGAAATTTAATTATACAAAATAACAAAGGGCAATAACTCTTAAAATAGGGGAGCAAGAGTCATGGTTCTTATGGACTGCACACCCCAAAAATGAAATTTACTTACCTATGAAATTTCAATGCAATACCCCTTAGTTTTTGAGACCTGACCAATACAAAATTTAAGAATGAACATAAAAAAATGGCAATAACTCTTAAATAGGGGAACACAAGTTATATAGTTCTTGTGATCAGATCTACCTATGAAGTTTCAAGCAGACTAACTCAGGAAATCTGACGTTTGGAGGGACAACCTTAAACCAGCATACCCCCCCCCCCCCCCCCNCCCCCCCCATAGTTGTGTGGGGGTATAACCAGCGTTACTAACAAAGACATTAAATTGGTTTCAAATAAGTTACTATAATTTGTATGTACAATTTGTAAAAGTACTGATTTAGGAAATGTAATGCAATGTACTCTAATTGAATTCAGTCAGTGTTAAAAAAAATTACTTGCCTAAATTATTTTGACTAATCAATAAATTTTATACCAAATGTTGCTCAAGTTAACTCTATTACATAATAAATAAGAAGAATTGAAATGATTACCCCACCCACATCCCAAACTCTATTACATTATAAATTAGAAGAATTGAAATGATTAACCCACTCCATCCCAATCTCTTTTACATAATAAATTAGAAGAATTGAATGATTAACCCACTCCATCCCAAACTCTTTTACATAATAAATTAGAAGAATTGAAATGATAACCCCACTTTATCCCAAACTCTATTACATAATAAACTAGAAATGGCGCAGCCTCGGCCGACGCGTATCCCCACGCCGCATGTTGTTAGTAATGTCATCCAGTTTAATTTCAAAGTCATGCATATTTTCAATTCCCCATAATCAACATTGAATTATGAAGTAAAGTGAAAAAAACAAGAGATGTGTTTGCCAGAAACACAATGCCCCATACTGCGCCGCTTTGAAGCCATATATTTGACCCTTGACCTTGAAGGATAACCTTGACCTTTCACCACTCAAAATGTGCAGCTCCATAAGATACACATCCAAATATCAAGTTGCTATCTTCAAAATTGCAAAAGTAATGGGCAATGTAAAAGTCTTCAGACAGACGGACAGGCTGACAGACAGACAGACAGACAGACTGACGAACAGATAGACGGACGGACTGACAGACAGTTAAAAAACTATATGCTACCCTTTGGGAGCATTAAAAATTTATGGCGAGTGTTAAAGTTTTCGGACAGACGCCATATATCTGACATTTGACCTTGAAGGATGACCTTGACCTTGCACCACTCAAAATGTGCAGCTCCATGAGATACACATGCAAGCCAAATATCAAGTTGCTATCCTCAATATTTAAAAAGTTATGGCCAATGTTAAAGTTTTCGGACAGACGGACGGACGGACAGACAGACAGACGTACAGACAGACAGTTCAAATGCTATATGCCACCCTTCCGGGGGCATAAATATATGACAACGAATGACATTGTTATGACCCGGACAAGCTCATTTATGGCCATATTTGACTTTTGAACTCCATGTGTGACCTTGACCTTGGAGATATCGACGTAATTATTTCGCATGACACACCGTCCAAATTTGAAGTAAATCGGTGTAGAAATGAAGAAGTTAATGTAAAATAACATTAAAAAATGAGTGAAAATCTCTGACCCGGCCCCACCTCAACCCCCATAACTTTTGACCCAGGGGTCAGATCAAAATTCCAAATAGTGCAGGGTCGCACATATGCTCATAGCTACCATGTGTGTAAGTTTCAAGGTTCTAGTGCTTATAGTGTAGGAGGAGATGGTGGCCAGGACAGACGGACCGACGGCGGAGATAACCACAATATCCCCACGCTTTTCAAAAAGCGTGGGGATAATTAGAAGAATTGAAATGATTACCCCACTCCATCCCAAACTCTATTACGTTATAAATTAAAATGATTATCCCACTCCATCCCAAACTCTATTACGTAATAAATTGGAAGAATTGAAATGATTACCCCACTCCAACCCAAACTCGATTACAAAATAAATTAGAAGAATGGAAATGATTACCCCACTCCATCCAAAACTCTATTACGTTATAAATAAAAATGATTATCCCACTCCTCCCCCAAAAAAGTGCATCGATGAATTACATTATTCCCAGCAATTTGCAACAGTACTGCCAAGAAATAACGACCACATTTTCTTCTTGAATGCTGTCATTACACGCCCCTCCACTGCTTCAACTCCCATAATAATTATTATACTTATGAATAAAATACAGCTGCAAGGTTTGATTCAGTTCATTCGAAATCAGAAGGGCATCAACAATATACAGCCTACAGAAGGCTTTATCACCAATTATGAATGCCTACTCCCAGTTCTTCCCACTAGATTTTTTTTGCAGTTGTTCACACCCACTTCCATTAACATTTTGATTGGGAAGACCGTGGAAAACAGTAATATGCAGAGGTTAGTGTTTTATTTGCAGCACTTCAGTAATTTTTTGCAGATTATATGTTGTCTTATTGCTGCTTATTGCTTCTGAAGTGTTGCAATTTATACACTACTCTATTACTTTCAGGGAAAAGATTTTGTTTAGTTTTTTATGCAAAGACCATCAAAAAGTATTGCCTAACACATATAATATAAATTATATAAATGTTTATGTTTGCTTTTTTATTGAAAATGTTGGAATTTTGCTAGTATTTGCTGATCTAGTTGCACTGCAAACTGTTGACCAGTCAACATTTTTAACTGTTGATGCGTCTGAATAGCGGGAAATTAAAATGGAATATATAGTGACACAAAAAATAAAAACAAGCATTTTGTATCTTGTTAAATCTATTAACCATACCACATCTAGCGTTGAAATTTTGGCCATTGCTATAAGGAACACCTATTTTTTATGGGTTAACTTTTTTTTATGAAATATTTTACAAAAAATTCTTTGATTTTGAGTACTTATGTGGCTTTAACAATATCAAGGGAAATCCGAAGAAAAGAATCATCAGCCCGTTTCATGTTTGTTTCAATGACCAAAACATCCCTATAAATAATTCCCTGTCCCCAGTGTGCTGTTAGTACACTGGCCAATATGTTCATTGCATGTACCCNGACTCCTATATAGCCCCCATTACTAGTAATGGGGGTATAACAAGTATTTGACCTCGATGCCCAAATCCATACTAAGAATTTTGAAACAAACTTGAAATGTACTTAAGTGGTTATAGATATTAGTAGTGTTAGTGGTAATGTTTATGGTAGTGATGGTAGTTTTCAAGCTAGTGGTGATTGTTGTGTTATTGGTGTTGGAAGTGGGGCAGGAGAAGTAAGTGGTCGTGGTTGCAGTGGTAAATGATGGAATTGACAGTAGTGGAGGCAGTTGTTAATGGTATTTGTTATGGTCATGTTGTTATAGATAATGGCGGTAGCTGCATTGTTTTGGACAGTGGCAGTGGTGTGTTATGTAAAGCTACGCACCTTAAAACAGTAGGTATGGTAACCACGGTCACAGCCATCACACAGTAACAGTTCTGCCTCGTTGTCATCTTTACGGCATATCTGACACAACTGGAAGCAACAGTACAAACAGGTATACAGCAGTGTCCAGGGGACAAAAGTATGTCAATTATGCACTAGTCCTGAAGGATGAGCGCCTTACAATTTTCACTTCAAATATGTGTGAAATTAAGATCGCAAGGGGCTGATATCTTTAAAGTTTCTGAAAAGTCAGTACACTACAGATCCGTCATATCGTGGAAAGCATGCCAAAATAAGACCTCATGTACGACATCACATCATTCTTCCCCAAGGAAAGCGTAGGCTTTAATTACTGAATAAACACATCATAGCGCAGAGAACCCTGAGATCTTTACTTTTGGTTAAAAAATTGGTAGTGCATTTCTTTTAAATGTGGAAACTTGTTCTCTTTATTAAAATGTTCTCTTTATTAAAAACAAGTCGTTTACGCTCTCTTCAGTGCTATGGTCGTTGAGATAGGTCAGTATTGTGTCCAAACAAGTATATCAATTGACCAACTACTCCGAGAGATTATCAATATATTTTTTATAAGAAATGTATAGATGGAAAGCACAGTTATTTAATTAGCATGTCTTCTTTGATGTTCAAGTTATAAAAATCCTTAAAAAGCACATACAAACTGTATCAGTTATCTGAATGTAACTACGATTGGTACATAAAAAGGGTCAGCATTGTGTGTATCAATGGATTAGATAAGGTTTTTCGAAAGTTGAGGAGATGCAGATTACATTAAAGTCACCAAAAAACCCTGAGAAGTCAATTTGAATCTTGTTTTGGGAAAACTGAGCTAAATGCATGTGCGTAGAGAGTCATCCCAGATAAGCCTGTGCGGTCTATTCCGCTTTTATGGAACTTTTTTATTAAAGGCAGTCTCTTCTTAGGGGAAAACCAGTTTAGCTGAAAGTGTCATCACAGATTATCCTGTGCGGACTGCACAAGCAAATCAAGGACGACACTTTACGCACATGCATTAAGCACAGTTTTCCCAGAACCAGGCTCATTAAATTCCCTCCTTACCACTTTCATAATGGACTTCTCCCAGGAGATGCAATGGTTAAGCTGCACCACGCACAGCATAAGCTGAGCAGGCGAGGTGGCCGTAGCGACCGCAATCCGCCACATCTGCAGTCCGATGGGCAGGTTCTCAAAGTCCACCTCCGAGTCGGCGTCCTCATTGCAGGACTGGTCTGCTGCCGTCTGCTGTGACTGGTGGGGCGGTGTCTGAGACGGTGTCTGAGACGGCGTCTGCTGCTGGGTTTGTGACTGGTTTGATATGCTGTTCAGGCTGAGCCTGTGTCTGCTTAATAAGTGAGAGAACAGAAACACGGGTTAGATCCAGACAATATTGTTGAAAACACCTGGTGATCAGATGTTGACTATATGCAAGCATTTAATCGACTTTAAATCTAAATCAAGTATTAAGTGTCTGATTCAGTTTTTAAATTTCAGTAGTTAATGAATGCATTCTGTACTTACATATAAGACTAAAATTTTGAACTTTCGTTCACAACAAAAAGAATAGATGCATACTCCTGTTATTCTCTGAAAACAGGCATAATTAATTCAAGGAAGAAAAAAAATTATCCAGATAAATTAACAAAATGAAAATTGTTATAAATGACTCATACTATAATTGTTTATCTTAACAAAATATGTATATGAGCAACTTACGCCTTGGACAATGGAGGCTTTAATGCATGTGAGTTAAGTGTCTTCCCAGATTAGCCTGTGCAGTATGCACAGGCTACCTGTGCAGTGCTCACAGGCTAATCAGGGACGATCCGCTTTTAATGGAATATTTTGTTTCAAGAAAGTCTTTTTTTAACAAAAATCCAGTCTAGGCAGAAAGTGTCGTCCCTGGGACGACATTTTATGCACATGCATTAAGCCCAGTTTTCCCAGAACGTGGCTAATATGCATATGCGCAACTTACGCCTTGGACAATGGAGGCTTTAAGTATCGCCGCTCAATGTTCAGCTCCAGCTGCAGCAGACGTTCTTTAGCGGCCTCCAGGGGATAGCAGTCGTTCTCATCCTGCTTGACGCTCCCGCGGGGCACGACCCGGATCTCAGACTCCTCACTGTGCGTCTTTGGGGACAGCTTCCATCCCTGGCAGACACAGAACCACACAGAAATGACAGAACTAGGCAGAAAATGATCTTTCAAATAATTTTGTGAAATGCTACCATGCATATAAAATACTTTGTGGGAGCATTGGTTCAATGGTGGGACATGAAATCTAATGTTTGCTACTCTCTACCCGTGTATATAAATAGACACCTTTTGACCAAAATACATCAATGTTTAATTGCTGCATAATGAAAACAGACGATTTGTGATCATGAGCATGAGGTTAATGGGACGTCTGCTAAGATGCGCTATCTTGTATATCAATATTGGACTTTGAAATCTGACCTTCAACCTTCTAATTTGGCATTTTTTCTTTTGCTCAGCTTTGAGAATTGACCAATTTCATGGTATTTTTTATTTTATGTGCGACATCATTATTTGCAAATCAAACAGATGTGTGATTTCTAAGGAATAAATAAAACGTATATAACCCACTAAAAGATATCCCATGTTTGCTTCACTCTACCTGGGTGTATAAATGGTCAGAAATTTTAGCTCCCAATTGGGAAAACTACATACTTTTTCCCACTGGGAATGGGGCGGTAAACCGGCCCTGATTTTAAACGAAAAAAACACTCTGATTTTATCATATCAATATCTGACTATGAACCTGACCTTCAACCTTTTAATTTCGCATCTTTTTGTTTGCTCATAAGGATACACAAAAGTAACAAAGGCGTGGTTTATAATCAGGGATCATATTTTCCCACAACATCAATCGGTCTGGAATTAAAATGGGGGGAAAAACTATTCGAAAATTAACATCCGAAATCCATACATACATGCCAGAATTGTTCAGGTCCAAATCAGGACATTCCATAAACATTGTCGGGAAATTTGACCAAAAAGCAGGACACTTAAAACGATCACTCATGCCACCTTTACTTTAGTCAGTATATCACTTACAAAAACTCTAATTTTCTGCCCTATTTTTACGATAAATGTGTTTCAGAAATTCGTGAACACAGCGTTATGTATCCATCTTCTGGAAGTAAACAATCTTCATAAACTGAATTGTGGGGTTTCACCGTATGCCTCGATTTGACATCCAATCGGTACAGGGATATCCCCGTGAACATATGTAAATCGTGTGACGCGATGTGAGCACATCGAGCACTTTTCTTATTCAACCAATCATCAATTAACTCTAAATTTAGATTGNAACGTGGCTAATATGCATATGCGCAACTTACGCCTTGGACAATGGAGGCTTTAAGTATCGCCGCTCAATGTTCAGCTCCAGCTGCAGCAGACGTTCTTTAGCGGCCTCCAGGGGATAGCAGTCGTTCTCATCCTGCTTGACGCTCCCGCGGGGCACGACCCGGATCTCAGACTCCTCACTGTGCGTCTTTGGGGACAGCTTCCATCCCTGGCACACACAGAACCACACAGAAATGACAGGACTAGGCAGAAAATGATCTTTCAAATAATTTTGTGAAATGCTACCATGCATATAAAATACTTTGTGGGAGCATTGGTTCAATGGTGGGACATGAAATCTAATGTTTGCTACTCTCTACCCGTGTATATAAATAGACACCTTTTGACCAAAATACATCAATGTTTAATTGCTGCATAATGAAAACAGAAGACTTGTGATCATGAGCATGAGGTTAATGGGACGTCTGCTAAGATGTGCTATCTTGTATATCAATATTGGACTTTGAAATCTGACCTTCAACCTTCTAATTTGGCATTTTTTCTTTTGCCCAGCTTTGAGAATTGACCCATTTCATGGTATTTTTTATTTTATGTGCGACAAAATAATATGCAAATCAAACAGATGTGTGATTTATAAGGAATATATAAAACGTATATAACCCACTAAAAGATATCCCATGTTTGCTTCACTATACCTGGGTGTATAAATGGTCAGAAAATTGAGGTCCCAATTGGGAAAACTACATACTTTTTTCCACTGGGAATGGGGCCCTGATTTTAAACGAAAAAAACACTCTGATTTTATCATGTCAATATCTGACTATGAACCTGACCTTCAACCTTTTAATTTGGCATCTTTTTGTTTGCTCATAAGGATACACAAAAGTAACAAAGGCGTGGTTTATAATGTATCAATCAAACTTATTTTCCCTTCTTAACACCTTTTTGAGTTCATTTATTTTTGCTGATCTCAAAAACGTTACATTAAATTGCAATTAATGTAATTAATTAATTATTAGGTGCATGGGTGCAAGGATTTTCACCCAATATTTATCATACCTTGATCTGTAGACTGGCTGTAGAAATTCTGTCTTCAAACATCTCCACCTCATCCAGAACATATCTGTCCGCTTCATCAGAACGAGCCTTGCAGTCGATAACTGGTGGAGGCTTCTTCACTTTCTTCATCTTCTTCACCAGTTTTGTTTTCTTATTTCCCTTTATTTTCTTATTTTTCACTTTGGTTTTGTTATCCGATTTCTCATCACTATTATTTTTTCCATCCGATTTTTCTTTTACATCGTTTTGCTCGGATACATCTTTGTTATCATTACATGAGTTTGTCTCATTAGTCTCACCCAAATCCATCTTAGAGTCGCCATTGTCGTGATCACAACCATTGACCAGCTTGTCATTATCAACTGACCCTGGTTTGTCAACTAGATTCCCTATGTTTTGTTTACCAGCCTGTTTGTCTTTCTCAGCTTCAGCTGTCTCACCATCAGGCTTACTTGGTGACTCAGAGTCATTGGCTCTCTCAGAACTGTCAGAGTTGTCGGCATCATCGTCGGTGACTTCTTCCTCTGAGGTTGACTCCATGCAGTAAACATCTGTAAGCGTGCACAAATATGTGTCATGTTCTGAGAAAACTGGGCATAATGCTTGTGCGTAAANATTTTAGCAGACGACAAATTTCCCAGCATGCAAAGGGCTAAAACTGTCCTATATGTTTAACATTTCGGAACAAAAGCTACAACAGTTTTACACTAAACTGTATACAAAATAATATTTATCTGCATTGACCTTTATACATTATTGGAATCATCGTAATTTCATCTCTTTTTAAGGTGAACTCTTTTAAAGGTGAAGAGAAAATTAATTTGGAGAGAATTGTAAGCAAATTAAAATTTGTATGGCTGAATGTTTAAATCTGCCGTCTGAATGTTTAAATGTGTAGGATGAATGTTTAAATCTGCAGCTGAACGTTTAAATTTGCAGCTGAATGTTAAAATCTGCGCCTAAATGTTTAAATCTGCCAGCTGAATGTTTAAATCTGCAGCTAAATGTTTAGATCTGCAGCTAAATATTTAAATTTTAAAGGCATAATGTTTAGATCTGCATCTAAATGTTTAAATTTTCAGATTTTTTCATTTTAAAATTTTCATTTTAAATCTGAAGTCATTGGCTGATTTGAAAATGACACATTACATACTGATAATAAATTCTGATTACTGAACTAATAATGATTAGATAATGAAAATATTACTAAGGAAACCAACACAATACATATCTATTTATTTCGTGAACAACATAGAAAACATTCAAATTCTGAAATTCATGAAAATATTGAACAAATTGCTATGAATACAAGCTGAGATTAACCATTTCCCGCTCAGAAGCAAAGTGAAAATGGCTTTTGCAAACAGCATTAACCCTTTGCATGCTAGGAAATTTGTCGTCTGCTAAAATGTCATCTGCTGAATTTCTAAAATTAGCAGTTTTTTTCGATTTTTTTTCTAAGACCACTATCAGAATAGCAAACAGTTTGGATCCTGATGAGACGCCACGTTCTGTGGCGTCTCATCTGGATCCAAACTGTTTGCAAAGGCCTTCAAAATCTGGTTCCAGCGCTCAAAGGGTTAAACCAGAACAGCCTGCAAGTAACTCGCAATCTGTTCAGGGTTTATGCTGTTTGCTGCTCATATTATCTCATTGTTGAAAATGTAGCCATTAAAACTTGAATCTAGTAAGAAAGTTCTTTAATTTAAATTAAAGGGATTACAAAAGCAACAAAGTAGGTGTATGAGTGGTAAGGGGTTAATTAACCCTTTAAGCGCTGGAACCGAATTTTAAAGGCCTTTGCAAACAGTTTGGATCCTGATGAGACGCCACAGAACGTGGCGTCTCATCAGGATCCAGACTGTTTGCTATTCTGATAGTATTCTTTGAAAAAAAAATCGAAGAAAATGCTAATTTTAGAAATTAGGAGACAACATTTTAGCAGACAACACATTTCCCAGCATGCAAAGGGTTAATGAATAATTTCCCCATACCATCAGTTCCAACAGAGCAGGAAGCGAGTGTGTACTGCTGGTACTTTTGGATGGTTTTCTGGAGCTCGCGCTCACGCATACCCCGAGGGTGGAGACACTTCTGTAGGTCGTGCACCTGCTGGGGGTCAATGACCTTCCACCAACCACGCTTTACCTCTGCAGAGACGGAATAATTATTGAACAGGCTCTGGGAAAATCGGGCTTAATACATGTGCGTAAAGTGTCGTCCCAGATAAGTGTGTGCAGTCGGCACAGGCTTATCAGGGACGACATTTTCCGCCTAGATTAAAAAAAAATCGTTTAAAGTAGACTTCCTTAACAGGAAAAATTCCATACAAGCGGGAAGAGTTGTTCCTGATTAGCCTTTGCAGACTGCTAGGCATTTGCATTAAGCCTGGTTTTCCAAGAGCGGGGCTCTTTTGGTAAATGTTGCTTAGTTTAAAGCCCTTCTTGAACGAATGTCTGACACCTCCATGATGTATTCCATTCCTCCCATTTTGAGGTAGACTCGCATAAAGAAGGCTTTAAACTAAGCCTTGTTTAAGTATTTGAAATTCAACACATGTAAAAAACAATCTTATTTCAACAGTTTCACAGTTTGGGCCACAACAAAAACTGACAAACAACTTTGTTAACATGAAATAATGAAATTTCATACTTGAAAGCTTGGAAACCAGATTAATCGTTCAAATTAAATTAACTTAATTTTCAACAAGAAATGTGTTTGTCAGAAACACAATGCCCCCTATTGCGCAGCTTTGAAATAAAATTTCAATATATCATTTGGCAGGTTTAGAAATTATCTCCCTTTTAAAGCTTATTACTTCCCTTGGATTGTATTTTTTGACTTTTGACCTTCAAGGATGACCTTGACCTTTCACCACTCAAAATGTGCAGCTCCATGAGATACACATGCATGCCAAATATGAAGTTGCTATCTTCAATATTGCAAAAGTTATTGCCAACGTTAAAGTTTTCAGACGGACGGACAGACAGACAGACAGACTGACAGACAGTTCAACTGCTATATGCCACCCTACCGGGGGCATAAAAACATGCAAAACCTAATCTACATAAAACACAACGACTAGTGTTTAAGCCTTTCCCACTCAGAAGTGAAGCCAAAATGGCTTTTGCAACCAGTATAAAACCAGAACAGTCTGCGAGTTAAGTCTGCGAGTAACTCGCAGTCTGTTCAGGTTTTATGCTGTTTGCTGCTCATCAGTATATTAAGTTTGGAAATGAAGCTTAAAAAAATTTAATCTAGTAAGAGAGGTCTTTAATTTATTTAGATTTTTTAAGGGACTACAAACGCATGAAAATGCAAATCTAAGCGTTAAAGAGTCAATACCTTCTGGTATAGGTTGTGGCTCCCCTTGGTAGGCTTTGAGAACGTCTTCTGGGTTCGGGTTGGAATTCTGACTAGAGCAGACTGGTTCTGGCTTCTTGAAAGACGTATCACTGGCAGACTGGGTCACACTCGACAGCGAGGCACACAACAATGTCTTACTGATCGCGGCCGTAGTCGTCGTCACGAGCGGACTCATTTGGAATGACGAGTAAGTTGGACTACACGTGAAAGGATGGAATGGCAGTTGTGACAAAAATGGAGACAGAAGCATACCCGACGAGTGCTGCCCCCGTGTGAGTGACATGTCATCGCATGGTACCCGCGGCAACAGACTGAACCATGGTCCCATCTCAGATTTCGAAGAATCATCGACAGTCTTGTGAGACGTAGTCTCAAAAGGGTTAACAGGCAAGGCGCCATGCTGAACAAACGAGTCACTATGACTAGAAACTGGGGTTTTGTCCAGTATTGAGTCTATGCTCATGAAACTATGTTTCCGTTCCCTCTGCGGCGTGGCGTCGCGAGAATGGGCCGGCGGAGGGCGGGGCGTTGACTGAAGAAATGATGAATTGTGATTGGTCGACTTGGTCACATGATCTGATAATGAGGTATTTGTGAAAAGCGATGAGGTAAAGGCTGGGGAGGAAGAATATGAGGATGAATATGAGGATGACAAATCTGAAAGCGATGAAATGTACTTTAACGCAGCACTTGCGTCACAGTTTGTGATACTATTCACTGACGACACTCTGCATTCGCTCAGTTTTGATGCCTGAGTACACGTCCATAATAGCGAGTCAGAGCTAGACACATTTGAGACCACCAGACTGGTTCGCTCCGTCTCCTCTATTGCACTAGACTTGATACTTGGAATCTTCAGCTCCACGTGTTTGGTGGGCGACTTGACCTGTTCGTCCGTTCCTGAGTTGCAATGAGGTTGGGTGAGGTCATTAAGTGGTTTATAGGAGCTCTTTGGCAGATTGCCATTACAAAGAGGTTTCATCTCCTGTGGAATGTCGCTTGTTTTACTTTCATCCTTGACGATTGATTTCTGAAAAATTTCAGAATCTTTCCCCATTTCCAACTTCACGTCTGCTTCACATTCCGATTTAATAAATTCTTTCTTAAATTTGATCAGACCATTGATATGCTTCTCCCCCACTTTCTTTATAATGTCTGCCTTTGCGTCTTCTACTTCCATCTTTATCTCAAATGCCTTCTTTTCCGCAACATCCTCCAACAAAGCAATGCTCTTCTTTTCCGCAACATCCTCCAACAGAGCAATGCCCTTCTTTTCTGTTTTTTCTCCAATGACCTCGATCTTCATCAGTTTCAAATCCGAGCGCTCGCTCCTAGACTTCGGCATGACGATGTCTTTGATTTCTCCCGACTCCATCCCTTCCACGAACACCCCACCCACATGCGGGAGTATCCAGTAGTTACGCTTGTAACGGTCCTGCCCAAGATCAGTGGCGCGCACGTGCTGGGATTCTGTGAACACTTTCTCGCGATGCTGGAGATGCTGCTTCTGAAGCTTCTCGATCTGTTTCTGGCACTCTTCCAACGTTGTGGGATCATCCTCAGCCTATTGTATAAAATATATTCTGTCATGTTATATATGAGCAGTGCTCTGAAATTTGCATGCTGGGAAATTTGTCATGTGCTAAAATGTCGTCTGCTGAATTTCTTAGATCATCATTTTCTTCACTTTTTTTCAAAGACCACTATCAGANGCTAATTTTAGAAATTCAGCAGACGACATTTTAGCAGACGACAAATTTCCCAGCATGCAAAGGGTTAAAATAGAGGATATTTGTTCAATGCGTAATACCTTTTTTGTTGTCCTAGTACCAATAATATTATTAAAATGGAAAAAGACATTTTTGTACAAAATACGTATTAGATTTTTGTTTATTTCAAAGCAATATCTTTATTCCTTTGTACTCGTGTCAATAGAATTATTAGAATAGAAAAGCGTATTTTAATGAAATGGACAGAATATTTTATACACAAGCAGGAGCAAAAGACTCTTTATGTATGTACACTTTCCATACAGCTTACATTACTCAAAAACATACTGGTGTGTATTTTCAAATAATACTACCTTACTTTTTTTCTAGGGGTCATACTACCATCTTCTATATTCTAAGAATCCACTGATCAAACAACTGAGTGACAATTATGTCATAGGTTTTTTGTACAACAAAATAATAAAATTTCTAAACAAATGTTCAGAATTAATAATGAACAGTGTATGGTGCTTGAAATTATTGTGACATTTGTTCCAGGTTCCACATTCACAGTATTCTGATATCCAGATAATATATTTGTATACCATATCTAATACAATTCCCATTCATATGTAAAACCAAACAATCGTGAATTAAACAATTTTTTTGGCCCTAAGAACTATCAGTACAAATGCTTACTTGTGTTTAAGATGCAGATGGACTCTGGAAATACGAGGTTGATAAAATATGAGCCTGACTCTTGTAAACAGGGCGTTTAATGCATGTATGTAAAGGGTCGTCATAGATAAGCCTGTGCTGACCACACAGGCTAATCAGCCAGCACAGGCTAATCATGGATGACACTTTTCGCTTTTATGGAATTTTATGTTTATAGGAAGTCTCTACTAAACAAAATCCAAGATTAGGCGGAAAGTGTCGTCCATGATTAGCCTGTGCGAACTGCACAGGCTAATCTGGGATGACACTTTACGCACATACATTAAGCCCAGTTTTCACAGAGCGAGGTTCATATGTTATATTGTTCAAATGGAATATTTTGGTAGCCTTTGACCAGCAGATCAGAGAGCATTCTAAAGATATTTCAAAAGACAAAAAGTACTGGTTCTTTCAATGAAAATGATTTGAGAGTTGGCATTTGATCCAATCAAGCTTAACTGAAGTACATTTTCCGCCTCATTGAAGGGCTCCTCCTCGTTTCCACTCTCGTCCTTCTCCTCCTCCTCGTCGCTCTGCTTACTGATGGAGGTCATCAGGCTGTCCTCCACGCCACACTCCCCCTCCCCGCCCCCAGGCTTGACTGCGGGCTTGAACTTCTTGCTCCTCAGCACACGCAACCTGCAGCAGATGGAACGGTCATGATATTTGAGATTTGAGAGATTTTGATGAAAATTAAGCAATTCTTAGTTTACTTCAGGAATTTTACCCAAATAATTTAGCTACATGTACACTGAACTCAAAATTTCCAATATTTATGAGATTTTGATGGAAATGAAGCAAATTTTAGAAAGAGGCAAAGACCATAATACTGGTGGCTCAGATTGTCTTAGTAGACTTCAGAAATTTCACCAAAATAATTTAGCTACATGTACAATAAACTTGTCATTTATTAAATTTTCCAATTCTCTGATAAGCTAGTCTTGAATGCAAAGAAAAATTAACTTTAAAAAATAAGTGATGTGTTTGTGAAACACTATGTCCCCTTTTGAGCAATTTTGACCCATATATTTAACCTTTGACCTTGAAAAATGACCTTGACCTTTCACCACTCAAAATGTGCAGCTCCATGAGATACACATGCATGCCAAATATGAAGTTGCTATCTTCAATATTGCAAAAGTTATGGCCAATGTTAAAGTTTGTGCAAACCAACAAACCAACAAACAGACAGGGAAAAAACAATTTGTCCCCCAGTATAGACTGGGGGACATTACAAGAGCTGTCAGAGGACAGCGCGCTCGACTTTTCAAGTGCTTGACAGTATAAAGTAAGCCATCATGGGGAAATTGTACATATTCAATAAGGTCTAGGTAATATAGTCATATTCTAACTGAAAGAGGACCATAATTGAAACTTATTGATCGCTTATGTTTTAAAGAAAGGTACATTATAGACAATTTTGAGTTCAGGTATATTTTCCACAATTTTTTTTCCGTTTTTTTTTACCATGTTTAAAAAAAACAAAAAAAATGGGGGGGGGGGGGGTGGGG
>VMBQ01005689.1:51613-66061 GCA_007657795.1 Dreissena rostriformis
TTAACCCTTTGCATGCTGGGAAATTTGTCGTCTGCTAAAATGTTGTCTGCTAAATTTCTAAAATTAGCATTTTCTTTGATTTTTTTTCAAAGAATACTATCAGAATAGCAAACAGTTTGGATCCTGATGAGACGCCACGTTCTGTGGCGTCTCATCTGGATCCAAACTGTTTGCAAAGGCCTTCAAAATCCGGTTCCAGCGCTCAAAGGGTTAATATAGCTGTAATGGTACTGCAGTATTTATAAAGAAACATTACAGCACACACCTTAAGAGGGTAGTTGCATTTTAAGCACATAATTATTTAGCTGCAAAATATAGATATGTGTTTGTTTTTGGTGCAATAAAGAATTGTTTACATTACAAAGCTTTTTTTGAACAAGAGATGTGTTTGTCAGAAATACAATGCCCCCTACTGCGCTGCTTTGAATTACATTTTTTATTTGTTGATTATATTCCCTTGTGAAAATGATCTGTACCTGCCAAATGATAAATAGAAATTATCTCCCTTTAAAGCTTGTTACCTCCCTTGGATTTTGTTTTTTTTTACCTTTGACCTTGTAGGATGACCTTGACCTTTTAGCACTCAAAATGTGCAGCTCCATGAGATACACATGCATGCCAAATATCAAGTTGCTATCTTCAATATTGCAAAAGTTATGGCCAATCTTAAAGTTTTCGGACGGAATCACAGACTGACAGACAGACGGACTGACAGTTCAACTGCTATATGCCACCCTACCAGGGGAATAAAAATGAGAAATAAAGGGCTGTTTTTCATTTTTGTTTAATTAATTTCACAACTATAAAATCATAAAGTATTTTAATTTACTTGCTCATTAGATGATGATGGAAAATAAAAATAAAAAACATTTGCAAAAAAATGTCATTTGTAACAAACAAATACCAATCTTTCACAAATAGCATATAATATCTGACCTATCTATAAAACACATCAGGACTCTGCCTATATTATGAACCAAATCATTTGTTAATTTGTTAATTCATCACAATGAAATAACTTCTAAAGAATAAACGCATGAAATCCTACCTCTGTTTCGCCGCAGTTCCTGGCGACCATGAACACACGTAACACCTCCGCCAAGATCACATCTGTCACCTCAATGTCCGTGATCTTCTGACCCAGCTTAGTAACAGCCTGCGCACGCATGACAACAAACATCTTGTTAATAATATTGTCACAAATTGTGTGAATTTGTATTGCTAAAACAATTATTGCACAGGCTAATCTGTGATGACACTTAACACACACACACATTAAACCTAGTTTTTCCCAGAACACGGCTCAATGATTTACAGGTGTGAAGATTAAACACACTTTTTTATATCCTTATCTGTACTATATGTGTACTAAGGGGCTTTAAGCTGAATTTATTTTGAAATCAACTCTCAGCTGTACAAAATTATAACCAAATCACCTAAATTATCCAATTTTGCAAAGAAATAAAGAAAGGGAAAGGACCTGTAGGCAAGTCTACAAAATAAAATTGATAGTTACTGGAACATATTTTTTTTTAAGCGATACTCATTTCAGGCCTCAGAATTTATTAAGGAAATATTATATGGAGTATATTACACAAGTTTCTTTGTGGAGTAACCAAAATTTGCCGAGTATGATATAAATTGTATTCGAAGAAATCATATTCAAGAGAAATCAAAATCCTAAGTACATGTAATGCAAACAATACTCTGTGCACCTCTTTTGGATTGGCTACGCCCGGGTCGTCAAGTGCGTATCTAAGGAGGTGGGTAACCAGGGAGAGGAACTCTTCAGCGTCCTCCTCCGTCTTGCAGCAGACGGCATCCTGTAGACTCCTCAGTGTAGGCAGACTGTCTGAGTCTGGAAGAAACAAGCAAATCAGATGTTGGAAAAATGGGCTTCATGCATTCTGACAACAGACTGACGAACTGACAAACAAAAGACATTCCTATTATCACTCCCACTGGTTAGCCACATGGGATATAACCATTTGAGCGCTGGAACCGGATTTTGAAGGCCTTTGCAAACAGTTTGGATCCAGATGAGACGCCACAGAACGTGGCGTCTCATCAGGATCCAAACTGTTTGCTATTCTGATAGTATTTTTTGAAAAAAAATCGAAGAAAATGCTAATTTTAGAAATTTAGCAGACAACATTTTAGCAGACGACAAATTTCCCAGCATGCAAAGGGTTAAAGAATCAAATAAAGACAGGTTATTTCAACTCTATTCTTTATACACCCTTTTTGCATTTTTTGATTACTGACAAATAACAAATGAATTCCATGGAAATTTGCCTTAAAACAAACACATTCTAAAAAAAAATATCTCTAGCATACATACCAAATCCCAAAGGCTTGGAAAAGTTATGCATGAACTCCAGTGACATGAGACAGTCGGCCATCGCTTCCCCATCCAGGCAGTTGCCAGGAATTCTGGGATACTCGGGCATCGGTTGGAAATCCCGCAGCTCCATGTCTTCACGAGGCTTCTTCAATTCCCTCGCCAACACAAACTCCATCTTTCGCTGCTCCTGCAAGCGATGAAGAAACCGCCTTTGTCAAACGAGCCTCGTTCTGGGAAAACTGAGCTTAATGCATGAGCATAAAGTGTCGTCCCAGATAAGCCTGTGCAGTCCACACATGCTAATAAGGGACGACACTTTCCACTGTTTTTTGGAATTTTTTGTTAACAGGTCTTTTCTCAACAAAAATCCAGTGTAGGTAGAAAGTGTTCTCACTGATTAGCCTGTATGGACTGCACGGGCTAATCTGGGACCACACTTTACGCACATGCATTAAAGCCCCTTTTCACAGAGCAAGGCTCATTTACATTTTAAATAGCCAGAGACTTATGCAATGTATTATTAATTTATAGATTTGTTTTCAATATTTCACCTCGAGTCTACATGTAGGTTTATTTAGAAATTGATCCCACAGGTCTTTTAAAAGCCTTGAAACACAAAAACAATGAAAATTCAAGATCAAGAATTTTAACAACCTTTCTCTGTCTCTTATTAATTCCATAAATCATTCTTAATATGAAATAATGCATGATTTTGTGAGCATAATACTGGAAATGGAATACAAAATGAGGCAGTAAGTTAAAAAAAAAAATGGTTTTATGTAAATGTGAACCTCTTTTCTTTCTCTGTGAAGTCTTCGCTCAGCAATCTTGTCTTCCTTTTGTTTTTCACGTTCCTGAAAAATAGACTCGCAAGATTGTGCTCCTTGGTAAAAGTAGTCAACTACCGGGAAAATGCACTTTTTGTGGTCGCAATAAATCAATGAAGTTGCTAATAGAAGGCCACAAAGTTTGAAAAGTCAAATATACGATTAAACAAGAGCTGTGTTTGTCAGAAACANTGCAAAATATAAAAGCAATATGTCAAGGGAAATAGAAAATATTTGAGGTATTAAAAAAACTTTAACATTCCAACGCTCACGCTCACGCCGGGGTGAGTAGGATAGCTCCACTATATATATATAGTCAAGCTAAAAATCATCTTTTTGCTCCCTGTTAGGCTGTTAACAGTTAACATTTCACCATCATAACAAAGAATCAAGTAAAGGTTCATGAAAAATAATCAAACAACAACCCACCTGCGCAGCTTTCCCTCGATGACCCACTTATCTCGGCGAATGTCGGCCATGGCCTCCAGGTGGCTCTCTATCTCCGTGGTGATCATCTTGCTGCAGTTGAGCTCGTTACACAGGAACGCGATCACGGCCGCACGCTGAGAGACGGAACACGCCTCGAGAGGGTAGTTACGTAGGTACTCACTAAGCTGCAATGTAACAGAAGTATTTGTAAATAGCATCACTATACACCATTCATGAGGGTAGTTACAAAGGTATTAATATAGCTGTAATGGTACTGCAGTATTTATAAAGAAACATTACAGCACACACCTTCAGAGGGTAGTTGCATTTTAAGCACATAATTATTTAGCTGCAAAATATAGATATGTGTTTGTTTTTGGTGCAATAAAGAATTGTTTACATTACAAAGCTATGTTTGAACAAGAGATGTGTTTGTCAGAAATACAATGCCCCCTACTGCGCTGCTTTGAATTACATTTTTTATATGTTGATTATATTCCCTTTAAAAAATTATAACTTCCCTTGTGAAAATGATCTGTACCTGCCAAATGATANTCGAACTTGACCTAGATATTGTCAAGATACAACTTCTGACCAAGTTTCGTAATGATCGAATGAAAACTATTTGAATTATAGAGCGGACAACATGTTCAATGTTTAAAAAGCACTAAGTGACCCCGTCACCTTGTTTTTTACCCGGCATGACCCATATTCGAACTTGACCTAGATATTGTCTAGATACAACTTCTGACCAAGATCGGATGAAAACTATTTGAATAAGAGAGCGGACAAGCTTGTTCCGTCCGCCCGCCAGCCCGCCCGCCCGTATCTAATAACCAGTTTTTTTCTTCGGAAAACCTGCTTAATAAGTATCAATGCATCAAGCTTAGCATCAGTTTACCTGAACCTTCAAGCCATATCCTGACTTATGGTTGTAAATGATGATAGCGCCCACATACGGTCCGAACATGATCCTGGGTTCCAGTTCTTCCTTGGAAAACACTCCAAGACCAGCTCCAGCTAATTTGGACGTTTTTATTTCAAGGCATTCTGGCAAGGTATTGTCAGCTTTAAGAGGGTCCCCTTCTGGCACCTGCAGTTTATATTAAGGTATTTGAGCATCTACTGGAAATACTCTTTTGTATAAGAATAATAATGGCATTTATAAGGCATCTCTTAAATTTATTGCCATATATTTAAAAAATGATTTTGTGTTACATTCATCACCGGTAATACACTTTTCAAGTAACAGTCTCATATGCCCATAATAAGATGTTTGTTTTTCCTTAATTTTCTCTACAACATTTGGTTTATGTTTTCAAGATGAACACAGCTTTACCTCTTTGTCCTGTATGTAGTAATAGGGTCCATGGACAGGGCAGTCCCCTTCGAATTCCTTGTTGCATTCTCCACAGTCTAAGAGAGCAAAATAAACACAAGGCAATAAGCAAACTAAGTAAAAGACTAATATCAGCTACTAAAACATTAGATTTTAAGAACCCACTTATNCATATATTTGACCTTTGACCTTGAAGGATGACCTTGACCTTTCATAACTCAAAATGTGCAGCTCCATGAGATATACATGCATGCCAAATATATAGTTGCTATCTTCAATATTGCAAATGTTATGGCCAATGTTAAAGTTTGACGCAAACAAACCAACAAACAGACAGGGCAAAAACAATATGTCCCCCCCTATAGACTGGGGGACATAAAAATATTTTTAACATTTAACACATTATATTTTGAAAATAATTATATTTTTTATCTTTTCTTAATGTTAATCGAGCTGTGAAAGTTTGAGCAGATTCCGCCAAGCAGCTAAAAACTTTAAAACGGAAATTTTGTGAATATATTTTCTTCAGCGGAAAGACAGACTAAGGACGATAAGCCTGCCAAATTATGTCGCAGTCAACATTTTTACCTTTTGATCATCACACATGAAGGTCATTCAACTGTGAAAGTTTCAGCAAGATCTAACCAGTAGTAAAAGATTAGTTGGAAACACAAGCTTTAGGACGGACGGACACACATATGTATCTACAAGTGCAATGCTTACTTCCTCCCAATATGTGGTTGCAATAAAGGAAACAAAATACCGGTAACTTATATGTACCTCAACTTTATTGACTCGGTCACCCTTTTCGTTCAATTTCATCTTAGCTGGTTTCCTTGTCACAGCATTCTCTGCAAACATATCAGTACAATAAAACTACCGTAATAACTAAATAAATTTTTCTGACACCCTCTTTTTAAGCCCAAATAATATTATTGTGTGACCCTGTTTTCGAATACCAGATTTTTGGTACAGGTATCAAGTGTGTTGAGTATCCCAAATTGTACACACTTATATGAGGGCACCATAATGTGAAATAAAATATTATTCGTCGTAAACTAATTTTTGTACATTTTCGTTTGTCCTCTAACCATGAAATCCCACAAACATAACCACCAGTTTCATGATGATCACATGTAAACAATAAGAGAGAGTATGAGAGCAGAGAGAGAGGTAAATTAAGTTTTTTTTTTTAATTCATGGGCCATGATTAAAAAGTGCTTAATGCAATCTGGCTCATTATCAAACTTGGCTTAGATATAATACCAATAAACATCATTATAAAGTTTCATGATGATCCCATTTATACTGTTTGTGTAATTGAGCGGACATAATTCTCATGGGCGCCCCCAAATCGTCCGCCAGCCATGGGTGTTCCCATAATATAACAATGAAAATACCTGAGTCATCTTTNTATCTTACTTTGCCTGCCCAGTCCCCTTATGATAGTAAGTTAGTGTACCAAGTTTGAATGCAATAGCTTTGATACTTTATGAGAAAAGTGGCCCTTAACACAAAACTGAACCGGACGCAGACGCCGACGCTCAGGTGATGACAATAGCTCTTTTTTGTTTAAAAAAAAAATGAGCTAAAAATGAAAAATACCTGATTCATCTTTTTCGGAGTTTGTACGTCTTGGAACAGTGGGGTTTGAGTAAAGGTCCATTTGTATTGTCTCTCCATCCGCAGTTGGTCTAGTACAATATTGGTCAACATTTGAAAGTTCAATCTCTTCCTTCGTCAGAAATACAGAATTTGGGTCAGCCAGTTTAGCTTGATTATCAGATGTTTTTGAATATTTATAATCACATAAAGCATTGTGCTTATTTGCTGTTGTATTTCGATTGTTAGTATCTGTACTTATATAGTATTTATCTCTACAACCTACATAATTGAGTTCATTTGTTGCTATATAACTCTGGTCTTTATTAAGATTTAGAGACTGTTTTGTTTTACCAAATAAAGAATGGAGCTTATCTTGTGCTTTATATACATTTAAATTGCCAGTCGTATTTTTGTTCACACATACAGAATTTACACAAGCTTGTCTGTTGACATCTGGATGCATTGCTATAAACTCCGTCTGTTCTTATTTCACACATTCGGAGGTGAAGCCATCTTGTTTCGTGAAATCTTGTTCCATCTGTAAACATCATGTTTGTTCATGTACATGTTATACTAAATTGAAGCCATCTTGTGTGTTGCAATCTGGATGCATTTCTTCCCCTGGAACCTGTTCTGATTTGGCAAACGCAGAATAAAAATCAGCAGCCGCCCGTAGTATACAATTCATCAGTATATATTTTGACACAAGCAGAGTAATCTAGTTTTCGGTCTCCACACTAAGCCTAGATGATTAAGTGTTAACGCTTAGGGGTGTCATTTGCCTGAAAAATATTTATATTTGTAAAAACTAATTATTGCATCCATTCAATATTAAGAAGTGAAACTCCAGAAGCTGCAGCAGTATTGCAATTCTAGCATACACACCTTTGTGGCCCTTTATTTATGGCAAGGAACCAACTGCAAAGGAACCATTCAAGATCACATTTTAAAGAATACGACGTGCGCTTTACGTTGACATAGCTATTGCATCGTACATCAATTTAAGTTTTAATATATCTTCTACTAATTTGAATAATAAGAATGTTCATGCTCTTGTAAAGCGAACGTAAGTGTCCCTGTATAAATCAACTTGGCGATCAAGAATAACAAGTACGAGGGGTAAACTTAAAACTTTTTCCCTGTTCAAACACTGATGTTGTAAAGAGCCATATTTCAATATATTAAAAGATAGGGATATCAGAGTTCTGTTTACAAAGATTAGAGTTAGTTGTCATAAATTAAGAATTGAAACCGGCAGATATCAGAAAATCCCAGCTGAACAGCGTTTCTGTACTTTATTTAACTTAAATTGAGGATGAAATTCACTTTGCAATGTTTTGTCAATGTTTAAATGATGATAGAGAAAAGTTATTTAAAAATGTACAAAAGATAAATAATAATTGTTTTAACCTCTCAAATGAACAGAAATTTGTCTGGCTTATGAGCTCAGAACAACATGATATTATCTTACTATGTTCCACCTTATTGTATAATGCCTACTATAAAAGAACTTATTTGGTAATTTGTTAAAATATGTGTAACTTAAGATAAATGTTGCATAATATTATTTTATATTAATGAATAATTATTATGCATAATCTTGAATAATAGTTAAAAGTAGGCTCATTTAGATCTGATCAAGATCTGGTAAAAGTAATTTCATAATACCAATTGTGAAAAATGCTTATTTCAAAAAAACGTTTAAATACTCTGGGTCTACAGACTGGTATTCCCTTTCAGAGGACATCAAAATATGGAAAATATTAACAAATTTAAAAGAATGGCTAAAAAACATCTACAAGACAAACAAACTGAGAGAAGTGAGGACATATATTTGTATTATTGATATAAGCAGAATACTGTGATATAAAAACAATTGGATTATGTGATATATACTATTTGAATTGAAATGTTTCCATATTTGCAATACTATTTATTTAGTTAAGCCTCATGTTTGGTAATGTTATACATTTTTTGTTAATATTGTTTTAGTTGTCGGATTGAGACAAAACTCTGGGTAATTCACATGTTTTCTCTCAAACCATTGGAAATAAGCTTTTAGCTTAATGGGTTATCCATAGGTCAAATATTGCATTTCAATTGATAACTAATTTTTATAACTGTTATAATATATAGATTTAATTTATTGAATTATTTACATATTATGTGATAATTACAGCTTTCAGAATGACATTGGTGTATTATGTTTCTATGTTTTTATGTATTGTGATATTGATATATGCGTTTGACCTAGAATGTTAATAAATATATAAATAAATCTGGGTCTACGCTGCTTGCCAAAGACTTTTTTCTAGACGCAAGGCATAAATGGGTTAATTGTGTATCATCTACGAATTACGATTTATTTCTTTAATATCCTTATTTCACTTGTATATTGTGCTACTGATACAATTCTGTTTTATATATGTGATTCATGTGTCATTATTAATGTGACCCGTGATCGGTTTAATTAACAATTCTTATTCTTATTCGCAAAGATGACGTCACATTGAACGTTCCATACTCGAGCGTTTCTTCGAAAAACGCGAATTTCAAGCATTTAAAAAAATGTTTATCACTATTTTATGACAACAGCGCAGACGTTAACAAACTTGATTCTTTAAAAAAAACTGCAATACAATTTCGTTATTTGATCGTCGATATCGTACGGTTTTATTTTTGGTTAACGTGTGCGCTGTATGTGAAAAATACATTTATTTTCTTCTTAATCGAAATTTGATTGAACAGTTTATATTGTATCACCATGAATGGTTGTTTCCATGCAATATCGCGTAAGAAATCAAGCTGCTTTTTTACCAGCTTAACTAAGAAAAAGGTGGAGTGTTCCCTATACTTCACGGGAGACCACTCAATTAACTTATTTAGGCCTATGGGAATTAGTCTTATCAAGCGTGCGGGATAAATCTATACGGAAGATACAGCGTCTGCTTCGCATTATTTAAGCTTAACAGTACAAGTAATTTAACAAAGTATGGGAGGTAAAGTTTCATCACCATATATCAACAGACAGTCATGAAAAACATACTTGTATTTACAAAGATGCATTCACACGAACACCAGAAAGAACTAAGAAACATACCTTTATTTGGTTATCCTTAATCCATAGTTTTCCAACTTAAAAGTCCATCACCTAAATTGTAAATTGCTACTTGTTTAAAATGTCTGATAAATAAACTGGTCAGGCGCGTAGCTGTGCGTAGGTAGTGTAGGCACGTGCCTGCATATTATTATGAAAAATCGAAAATTTAAAACGCTCGAAAATGCAAAAAAACTCGAAGGCTATGGGAGGTTATCCCTAGAGAATTCAAACATCAAATATTTTGGACTTTAATAAACGTGTTCAACGAGTTCATATTCAAAACTAAGAAAGAAAGCGTAGCCTTTTTACTCTAGTCAAATGCAGCCTAATTAAGAATAGATAGCGCATTGTTAATAGTATTATGTAACATCTCAAGCGTTTATGGTTTAAAACGAGTTTATTTTTAAGACCGTCTGATCGAGTGACTGAGAGTTTCCTGTGCATGAACATAGCAAATAAATCACTCGCTCAGTGTAAGATGCTAGAGCTCTAACTATAGAAAACAATAGAAGGGGAAATAGCAGGGACCCAACAGAACATTGTCATTATAGGGCACAAGGAGGAGCGAAGTAATGTCATGGCATTACTAAGCCATAAAGCAAAGAGTGACCCAACTCTCCAGACTCACTTAGTCAAAAAGACGCAAATGTCAAATACACATCGCAAGAAATTCAGAATGAAATTCTTATCATAGCTGGAAAACAGATACAAGAAAGGATTGTAAATGACTGCAATGGAGCTCCCTTCTTTTCAATCATGGCTGATGAAGCGACTGATACCAGCAGACGCGAACAGCTGTCGCTGTATGTAAGATTTGTCGACAACAATTACAACGAGTTTTGTGTGCGGAAGGAGTTTCTGGGCTTCACATTGTGTAAATCGACAAAGGGAGAAAATGTTGCTGCCGATATTGTAACCGTTCTAAGAGCAAACTGTTTACCTTAAAAACAAAATGCGTGCACAATGCTGCGACGGCGCTGGAAATATGTCTGGTTAATTTAAGGATATCCAAACACGAATAAGGGAGCTTGTACCTTTAGCAAACTATGTGCACTGCAAGTCGCATTGTATGAATCTAGCCCTTGTTCACACTTCCAAAATACAATGCGTTCGAACCATGACAGGGACAGTTCAAGACAATTCATTTTGTTTTATTTACTGTGCAAAACGTTTACAAGCATTTAACGATGAGTTGGAACTTGATGAAAACACCAAAGAAGCTCTAAACGGGCGTACCAAACTGCAGAACCCAGTGGTCGTCAACGCCCTCTCACTGTCTGCAAGACAACAATGACGAGAAAGCTGGCCAGTACCTAAACGCCATACTTCACGTCTACTGCAAAGTCGCACTAGTCGCCACCCAACTCATTATCTCGTCCCTGATCGGCCTGGCCTGACAGAGGTGCTCCAGAAGGTACAGCGAATAATGTTTAACCAAGTTTTTTAATGAACTGTTGCGGGTCATAATTGTTAATGTTTATCATTAAAACAATAATAATAATGATAATAATTAGGGATGGCAACGGTTATACGGTTAACCGGTTATCCGTTTCTTAAGGAGGTTAACCGGTTACAAAATTAATATTCGGTTACTCTTGCACACAATTTTTGGTTGAACGCAATAAATGCTCAAATTGTTATTTTTTTTTACTTCATTTCAATGAATTGGCTAATCCGCTTATCTTATCGCAAATTATCGGCAATTACCACCCCGTGATGCCCCCCCCTGTGGATCAAAAACGATTAGAGTTGTAAACCATCGGGTCGCAGCGGATTAATGAGCAGGCACACGAGCAATTAGCACCTTCTCTGCAGTGTGTTTGTTTCGCACTAACCATTCTATTGTGTTTCAATTATTCACATTTTTTTATTTTAAATTTAACCAAACAATTAGGCTTGTCAATTAGCACATTTGACTGCCACATGTCCTTTTATTTTATAAATATTACATCAACGTGAATATCCAGTATAAAGTCGGTCCAACTTGTTCAGATATCACGTATTTAAAAAGTTATGGGATAATCTATAATCATGCCTCTATCATCAGATGCCTGGAAATTTTTCAAACGGGCTGCAAACAAGAAATCAGCTACATGCATACTATGCCAACGACACTGTCGTTGCATGGGAGTACATCCAATCTCCGTAATCACATGAGATTTAAACACCCCGCTGAATTTCGATGTGAGCCATCTCCAGTAAAGCAGACATCACTGGACTGCTATGTAAGTGCTCCGAAAAAGATTAGACTACCATTGCTTGATAACATCAAATAAGCTGGACACTGTGATTACACCCGATCACTGTTGTTTTAACAACTGTTGCAAACTTAAACGCCCAATACAATATTTAACAATAACCATGCTACTCACTGTTCATAAAATACCTCTACTTTCTCTGTGTGAGTCACAATAAACTTATGGTATTTGATTGTCTTTGTCATAAGCAAGTTTTCTTTGGTACAGAACAGAAGGCCTTTTGAAGTCATTTGTTGTCAGTCATGTGAGTTTAACTACCAAATAAAAATCAATATTAACATATTGCCCTATTGCCAAGACGTGACCCGTTCACTGAAATATTTCATGTATTATATTTACTAACACGTATTTAAAATTTAAATAATATTGTATAATATTAATATAAAAAAAAANAAGCGGAAAGATATTCCCTAAGGCTAATCTGGGACAACCCTTTACGCACATGCATTAAACCCCAGTTTTCCCAGACTGAGGCTCTCATTCAATGCTAGGTTTATTACCTGTAGACAGTGTTGAACTGTTTCTCACACCCGGACACCTCACACTCGAAGGGTTTTTCCTTCGTGTGGACCCTCACATGAATGCGTAGAGCGTAGGACGTGAGAAAGTGCTTCCCACAGCTCTGCTCGTTACAGATGAACGTGTACTCCCCTGAAATCATTCAACATGTGGAGAATGACAGGCTGTGCCAAAACCATATGAGCCCTTTTCTGAGTAACTGTTCTTAGTTCATGTGCGTAAAGTGTCATCTTCTGCAGGTCACTCAGGCATATCAGGGATGTAACTTTCGTCTCTTCTTAAAAAATATCAAGTGTAGGCAGAAAGTTTTATCCCTGATAAGCCAGACTGCACAGGCTAACCTAGGACTTCATTTTACGCACAAGCATTAGGTAAGCACCGTTTTCCCAAAGCGAGACTCATATAACCCAAGCCCAAGGCTATACAAATTTTGGTCAGACTATTATTTTTTTGGCCGGTCATAGGCCGACTGGGCTATACAAATTTTGGTTNGGAGGCCACTTTGTTTTTGGAGTAGGTCTCTGGTCAACAATAACTGCTTATTGCCCGCTTTTGCGAGGTCTGTCCCAGAATTTGTGCTGATTTAATCACAATTGGCAGTAATTACTGGTGTTTGTTTGACTGTTTTGTTTTAGAAAAGAGAATGAGCCTGTTTTTCTTTTTATTTAATTTTTAATAGGTATTTGTCTATTAGTGTTCACAGCACGTAGAGTCCTTTTTTATATCACGATACTTTCACTATTTATCAGATATTAAATGAATGCGACCCAGATTTGAGAATTTTACCTCTGTGTGAAGGAAACACGCAGCGTAAGTGGAATATACAATGTAACCCATAAAAGTGGGTGTGTTTGAGTAGTTTCACTTGTGACTGCATTTCCAATATTACAAATGTGTTTTTATTGTTTTGTAGAGTGTAATTATTTGCATGTCATAATTATAACACACTGCATCATTACATATAATTAAATAAACATTTTAATAAACAAATATAAATATTTTTTGTGTATAAGTTGCAATTTGTTTATATCAAAAAATATATGCAATGTTTATTTAATTATTTATCGATAATACACATTAAATGACTGCTGCAGATATTCAGGCAAAATTTACCAAGAATTCAACATTAAACACTCCACATTGACAGCCTCCTTTCGGAGTGATTGAAAAAAGATTGTCAAAGTAATTGCTGAAATCGGGAATGTGGCACTCATATATTGACAGAAAAAACAACAACTATAAAACAGCTGTAAAAGAAATTTCAATATGTTTTATCATACAGTGAATTCCTTATTTGATTTGAAAACTTTAAATAAGACAGTGAGTGACGATGATTATTAATCCTTTTTTTTATTTCTAAAGTTCAAATCAATTATTATTGTAAACAAGCCTTTTTCTTTTTTCATATAAATTGGGACATCATGGTCTAGTCCGTGAAGGATNATTATTTTTTATTATTTCTAAAGTTCAAATCAATTATTTTTGTAAACAAGTCTGTTTTCTTTTTTCATATAAATTGGGACGTCATGGTCTAGTCCGTGAAGGATATGAACCATCCTGACCCGCATTAATATTGCTCGCTTTTAAATAACTGTTCATATTAAAAAATATATGTGTTCTTTAGTGCAAAGACTCCTTTTACGACAAAAATATTTGCGAATATTGTTAAAATATCATAGCATTTATCATTCTTATGTACGTAGGGCCACCAGACTAGTACTTGAAATCCGTGAACTATCATATCAAGATCATTTTGCTTAAGTAAATCTTCCTTCAATGGACTATCCACGGAAAAGATTCGATATGATTCAAGTATTTAAGATTCATAAAATTGATGATATTGATGCTCAAATTGTTTTCAGTTCTGCTGAAAATAGTGCGACAAGCGGCCATTGTTTAAAACTTGCAAAAACGGAATGCGCATAAGTCAGTTCGCCTCCATTCTTATGGACATCGCACAATCTCAGTTTGGAACAACTTACAACAAGACATTGTGACATGTGATACCGTAAATTCGTTCAAGACTC
>VMBQ01005690.1:11676-63114 GCA_007657795.1 Dreissena rostriformis
GGGGGGGGGGGGGGGTGATAACTGTTTGTAGATTGCACATGTTCTATTTCAAAAGGTTTCTGGCCTACTGGGGGGATATTTTTATTCAAATTTCATTGGACGCTTAGAAAGGTCAGCTAAGGTGAAAAGCTGGGTTAGACAGCTACGCCGAATAAACCTACTACAAATATTCACCATGTGGAGAAGGCATTTCACGAACAAGTCCTGTTGCCAAAGTACAAAGGTCAAGGGCACAATTAGAGGTCAAAGGTCAAACATGCACATGTTGCAGTTTATTAAAAAGTACAAGCATATTTGACAATTTTATCAACATGTTGCTGACAGGCAACTAGTTCTTTCCTACTTGAAGATGTCTGAGAATTTTCAAGAAAATGATTGTAGGAAAACGGAATGTAGGATTGTAGGAAGACCTGTGAGATTGATGGAGTATTCAGTTTTTGAATCCCACAAACAAAGAGATAAATGGGTCGAAGCTCAGAATGGCCTGTAATAATTCAAACAAAATTTATGTCCATTTTTCATTGATTCAATAGCTTTTGTATTGATGATGACAACAAACTGTTAGTCATCATCAGCTAATCTGTTCTTTTTACAATAGGGACATTATAATAATTACCCATATGACATTCCAAATGTTGTGTTGTGTGTTAGTAAGAGGGAAGTGGGTTAATGAAGGTTAATTATAAGGTCTTGTTCACAGACAAGTTAACTCAGTTATCAGACAAAAATAGGCTATGCCTATAAATACCACACAATTAGAAAAGATGTTTTATTAAGACCTAATTGTTACTTTACCAAAGTACATGCCGGGTATGACCGCATACTTTGATGACGGATTGCACTTCGATAACAGAGAACAACAAACGCCACGCACGAGAGGTAAGGTCCTCATTTTTTTTTAAAGTTATATACTAAAGATTAGTTTTTAAGACAAGACACATGGTCGAGTTGATAAACGGTATATCCTTTTGTATTGGGAAGACAAAATTTCACGGAAGCATGCTACATTTTTGTCCAACAAATAGAAAATTTGGTCAGAAAACAGCATACACTGGATGAACAGTAAACATTTGAACAAAATAAAACTACGTAGAAATATTGCAATAAATTGTTTGCTATTCCAGCATGTAGAGTAATCACTGTGCTTCAAATACTGAAATTTTGATAGCATTCAATGAAATATAAACAAAGATAGAGCATGTTTTAATGGGTGGTATACATAAAGTTGCAGGCACTTTGATTACCAATAAAGGGCACTTCGGATTATGGAGACTTTCAACAATTTGGGAACTCCGATAACCAAGTTTTATCTTCTACCTGAAATGCATTTATGTATATTATAGATTTTCAATGTTCCCTGTTTTAGCATGGAAATTCAATTATGATTTTAGTGTGTTGTTCTTTTTTAACATTATTATAAATATGTATACCTAAAACAACATTTTGCATTTGAAAAAGAATTTGAGAGAACATTATGAAATGTGAGAACATGCTGATGATGAGCAATTAACCTTTAGTTTCTCAAACTAAATGTATACATATATGTATATTAAAGAAAATAACGCAAATGTCTTGTGATTTTTAAACTATTCTGTGCCTAAACGCAATATGTATAATTCTGTAAGTGAGCATAAGTTATGTTATACATCTGATGACAATAAATTAAAAAAAATGTTACAGTGATTTTTGCTTTTATTTAACGATGAACACTAACGGATAACAATTATAAATTGACGACATCCAATGACCCTCGATTTTTCTCTTCATTTGACGTATACACAGGTGCTGTATGAGCAACTGTAAAAACGAACCAACAAACACCAATCAGTGAATGTTAATCACAAATAGTTACTTACAATTATGAAATAATATGCCAGATGATCATTGTCTACTTAGCAATTTAACAAATAAATCACAATATAGTTTGTAAAAACAAAGGTAAACAACATTAAATAACCCAAGACTGCACTTTAAACTTTGAATATACGTAAATGGTCTATGGGTAAACATCATAATCAACACGTGGTTACGGTAATCTGCTCTTGAATTTCAAAAATCAAACAAGGAATGTGTGCGTATATTCCATATTATAAATAAACTCAAGTCTCATAGAAATGTTTTTTAGTTACAGAGCATGAAAAACATTAGATAATTTGAAATGTGGTATGTGCCTGTATTATTAGCACAGACTTTTTTTTACATTAAAACAAGAACTTTAACTCAAACGATTATGTTATAGCTTTATTGAACAATTTGCGCAAATCAATCGCCTATCTTTAAGCATCTGCTGAAAAAATATGAAGATAATACTGCTACAGAATATGTGTTCATAACGAACACTTATTCTTTGTCTCATGTTCTTTTTCTTCTTTAAATAACACTAGACTTGGTGAGAAAGATTCAAATACAGAACTGTTGGCAGTGTTGCTACTTGCTTAAAAAATGAGCATTAATTAATTAAGTTTACTTACTAGTATATAAACACTGATGAAAAACGATTAAGAATTATGCATGCGGTATACATGTGTCTTCATGATTGTCACATCTTGTTTTGAAAATAAATACAAAATGAAAAAAAGCAGAAACAATACAATCATGCTAAGTTACATTTAAACCGTATCTCAATAAAATCAATAATATCATGCTGATATTAAACTCTAAGAGGCAGTGAGTATTCATGACATGCTATCTAATATATAAGTAAATGGCCGTAGTACCTTCATTAGGACATAAAGATACATGCTTTAGATCAATCGTTTCGCTACAAAGAACGTAATTTAAAAATGTTTAAGCTCGTGTACTATGCGTAGATCCGGCGGTAGGGTGACTCGAAAACTGGAAAATATATGGTCATATAGACTGTACTCATAAGACATATCGAATTTGTTTCACATTTATCTTTCACATTTATACAAAATCATAATCATATTCCAAAGGGATAAGAAAATGTTTCGGTAATTCGTTTTTATTTACGTAAGTACATACATTTTTATTTATTGCCTGCTTACTTTAACAGTATTCCACAGCAAATTCTGCATTTTTGATTCACTAAAAAGAATGTGTTATATCTGGAAAAAAGTGTCCAGTAATCGGGAATGAAAGTGCCATTGTCAGTGAGATGATCGGTAAACAAAGTACCCATGAAAAATGTGCATGCGACTCTTAAAACATTTGAATTTCCTCAAATACGTTAGTAAACTAAAATGTAACATGTTGTAACATTAATGGACATATTTATCTTTTATTTCGAATAGTAATTACGTTCTTGATTTATTTCCAAATATGTTTATTTTGTTAAAATATGTACTGACCATCCAATTCATGCTGATTATCGATGGAATTTTATAAAAAAAATATAATTCACCGTTTTTTCGCGAATTTCTTTCTCCGCAATACCAAGTGCTATACCATTAATCACCCAAACAAGGTTCTGTGTCTGAAAACCAAATGAACAGAACATTAATGCATAAAAGATGAAGAACACACCTCTTGTGCATGGCTTTTGTTGTTCTCTGTCATCCGTCATCAAAGTATCCGCATACCCGGCGTGAAGTAATACTGTTGTCAAAATTTGAAAGAATTTTTTATTCTGGTAGTCTTAGCAAAGATTGCAGAATGCTTGTCAGTGTATCCATTACTTACGTGGTTTGTCTAAATATTGCATCTGTGATCACTTGTTTCAGTAAAAACTAATTTTAAAGTTTAACATGACTAGGCATTATTTCAACAATATGATAGTATCTGACAGAAAATGATGGTGTTGAATACAAATGTATGTGTATGAATCTTTTGTTTATTGTCTTTTGTCTATATTTTTGTTTTATAAATTAGGTGCATGTATCACTTTTCAGTACTTTAATAAAATGAAAGAAAACTTCTAAATTTGCAATGGCAATGAATACATTGTGATAGTTGTGCATTTATGACCCAGCTAATTAGTTTTGCTATACATCTCATAAATCTGTTGTGCTTATTAATTGAAATAGATATTGGTCGTGGTATTTTATTGTAAGGCACATTAATTACCAAAAATGTAACTACCATGCAGTAATAGTCCTGGAACAGTCAATGAAATATGTTTCAATGCAACCAGAACAATTCTGAATTCTGAAAAATATATAACCGGTATTACTTAAGACCAAGGAAATGTTTCAAGCACGCCAACATAAAACAGTGAAAATGAGCAAGGCCTGTTCAAGATTTACAAGTGCAAGCAGAGCTCCAGAAAAGAGGCGTATCTGCGTATTTACGCATTGCGAAAATAAAAAAACGCATTAAAAATTGGCCCATTACGTAACAAAACGCAATACAAATCTTGGTACGTATTTTAAATCGATTAAAGTGCGTAACCGGTTTAACCAATAATCCAGTTGAGTATTTAGTGTAATTTTACCTTTGAATCAAAAGTAAGTCAATCAAAATAAGCTTGTAATAAAAATGGCGGCCCATCATGTTTGTGGATCAAAAAAGGGACGTTTTAAGCGACCAGCGGCTCCTGCGGGAATATTTGAAAGAAAGTCTGTTCATATCATCATTTTAAATTCAGTGTGTTTGCATTTAATAATATAAATAACAAATAATAATATTTCTAGATAAAACACGCCTTGTGCTTTGTCAGTTTTCTATGGAAATGGAAAATACCCCCTCAATATTCCTAAATACCCTTTATGGCTGAAACAAAGTCGTAAAATAGGCTTTAACAATAATATCAAGGGGTAAAAAACCCTTGTCACTAAATCCTTATATGGACTTCTGAGTGCAAGGCTTGCAGGCTAATATCAATCCCTCTAGCAACACAGTAGTAATGATTTCATTGATTCAAAAAATGTAATTAGCTTTATGGCTCAAGTTGAAGTGTGGCACTTGTGTATTAGTGGATTGTAGCCTTGCGTTCTCAAACACCAGTCACAAGTACTATAGACCTTACCCACAGTATCACAAGACCATATTACTCCAATTTATTTTTATGTGCCGTCAAGAGATACTTAGATTTTTTCCCTTATCTGGGGCAGCTTAGCTGACCTAATAGAAAGCAATTAGTGAACGATTATAGACAAGAATCAAGTTGCTTGAATGGGACTTTAGAGGCCCGCAAACAAAGTTTTGTTTTGCTACATATTAGGATCCAAAACATGCTTTTTAAGTCAAGTACTCCTATATCTTAAAGCATTTTTTGCAGTATAAATTATAGAGAAAAAAAACTAGTTAAATCGTTGACCATCCTGGTCAAACACCCTATGAAATATGTATCACAAGTTTATATATTGTTATTGTCTTTTATTAAAAATAATTTGTTAACATTATTGCAGAAGAACATTGTGAGACGACTGCCCGCTGAAATCCTAATGAAGTCACCCATGCATCATGAAGACAACTATCTGTTACTATGGCAACGATGTGTCCTGGTCAGTGTCCGTTTTGGTCAATGTTGCCTTGCAAGACAGTTGTGCTTCCCAGCATCATGGACTGCTTAACAAAATGGTAAGTATTAAAAGTATTGAAAGTATTGACAACCCAACAGTAGTTTCAGCTGTTAAGATGTTCTTGTGAGTGTAGTGTTTGGTGTAATGTTCAGTGTAGTATTAAGTGTACTGTTTAATGTAGTGTTTGGTGTAATCTTTAGAGTAGTGTATTGTGTAATGTTTAGTGTTTTTAAGGCCTTGATAAGGAAATGCGGGAGAACTGTAACTGCCCAATCATAATGCAGCCTCAGGCGCGGAAAGACCTCATAAAGTTTGAGTACACACCAGGGCTACACACACCATTATTTTGGTCTTTGAAACACTTACATAAACATCACACAAAAAACCACATCATTTTCAGTATAATTATCATACTATATTTGCATGCATTTATTTTGGAGAAAGTTAAGTTATTTATTTTTATATATTAAATATTAAATGAGAACATGTAAAGAGCATCTTCAATTCAAGAGCATCAACAATACGTATGACACTTTAAAAAAAGGATAAAAAGGAACTATTAATAATATTTACACAGGTCAGACACTTTGGTGATTAGCTTAAACTGTTTACTTTCTCTTAATCTTAAAGACAGTTTGGTGATCAGCTTTAAGTGTTTACTTTCTTTGTTTGTATCTTAAAGCACAAAAGAACATTGAAAGAAAAAGTTGTGGACACGTCACTCTAGTGTAAACAGTGGTGTCTAGACCTGTACCAATAAATAAATACTTACTTAGAAGGCATCTTGAAAAAATGTATGCAGCCTTATATAAATAACCAATACCATGTTAACTAAGCAAACCTATAAAAACCACGGACAGACGGAACTGTAGAATTTTGTCAATGCTTAATATTAAGTGACCACAGGGACTACTTTTGTTTAATACTAACATAAGAAGGGCCTCATATTTCATTGCCAAAATAGTGTGTAGCCAGCAACAAGATTGGATGGTAGACAGTGAAAGCTTCAGACTGGGCATTAGTGTATTACAACAGAGCGTGCAATAACATTAAACGAATATATAGAATCCTAAGTTCACATATAACAGTCATGGATTATAATACACTAGCAGTGATTTTATTTGGATTCATAAATTTTGGTTCTACAAGTAAGACATTTAAGTTAAAAATCTTATTGAATCTTGATTTGACTATCACACTGTATATCATGGTTGTACAAACAAAGATCATTAATTATTTTCTCTATTTATTTCTCACCAAATACATGTGTACATGTTCTCCATTTATCTTTCTAATGGTATTTGATTGTAGATGTAACCCAAATTGCTGTTATAGTAATTCTTCACCAACTTTATGTGAACATGATTACCAACAAATTGCATATTTGCAATTTTATATCTTTGACTATGTGTACATGTTAATATTCATCAACCTGTGGATATTTAAAAAAAAACAACATATCTAACAATTTTAAACAAACTGTTTTGTCAGCATATAATTTTAATTATTCACAATTCCATTTAAAAAAAAATCTTTTGAGTTCAACCTTTATTGTGAGAATTTGTGACAGTTAAGACCACCAGCCTATACAACTATACAACAAATTCATGAGTATTAAAATTATTATTCACAGAAGATTAAACATGAAAGACCTTAAAGATTTGCTGATAGAAATGGATCAGGAATATATTATCTTTCACCAAAGGCTCGAATATTATGTTTAAAGATTCGTTTTTGCTATATTAAGTGGCCAAGGTGATCATACTTAAAATAAAACATGTATAATTTCAATGTTTGATGTCATGCATAACAATGCAGCATTTTTTTTTTAGAAATAGCTGAAAAATAAAGTTTTCATTCCAAAAAAGTTTCATGGAAACCAATTCATGCCAGTAAAAACCAGTTATAATCCCCTTGACATAGTACAAGGAGCAGGATTTTGGAATAAACAATCTAATCCATTTCTTGGGTACAAACAAAGCTGATCCTTTTAGGAAGCAAGGACAGTTTCATTCAGATCATTCTAGATGAAGATGGTATGAGATTTTAAATATATTTTTAATAGGCTAGCTTGTTTTTGTTTTACTAATTAGTGGGGTTTTCCAAATGCCTAAGAGAAAGTCAGGTCAAGTGTATCAGGCATGGAAGTTTTTGTATTTTGTATTTGAATACGCCCATCTCTTGACTGGGCATTTTATTGGAACTTCCTTTGGCTGATGGGCGGTTGAATGGGCGGCGGTAATCTTTTTTTTTCGCTCTCTAAGTTGTACAGTTTTCATAGAATCTCTACTAAATTTTCTGGAAATGTTTGTTGACATGATAAGGCGGCACCGTGCAATAGCCAGCCAATTCACACCAGGTACTTCAGAGTTATTGCCCTTAATGTAAACAAAACATGCTTAATTTTCTATTTCCACTTTCTTTATATCTCATACAGTTTTCATCAAAACTTTTTTCAATTTTTTGTTGACATTAAATGGAGACCATGGTCCAAAACCAGCCATTACAAATGAGGCAATTTGGTACACTGCCTTTTGTTTATACAAAAATACAAAATTTGTAGTTTATGCTATCTATCTCGTTCTCATAGTACTGCCTCACGCCTCTCGCGAGTATTATGGGCAGAGTGCGCCTTGGCTGTTAGTAAAGTAAAAGCTGAGGGATATATCATTCAGCAAAGTGACAATTTGTGCAATAATAAAGATAGTGATGTTAGGTGAATAAGAGCTTTAAAAGTCATATAGTATACAAGGGATAAAAATGGATAAAAACAATTCCCATGGGTTTAATGGCTAAGTTGGGCTACTGCCTGCTTGAAGCTCTCACGATCAGTAGTTTATGCTCTCTTACTCATACAGTTTTCATCCAATCGTGACCAATTAAGCTTTCTGCAATTGGTGGTTGTCATAAAATGGAGGCCAATTTTGATAATCAGCCAATTCCTGCCAGGCACTTTAGAGTTATTGCCATTTGCTTTATTAAAAAAAATGCATTTTTTTTTTATCTCTTTCAACAAATTCAATCTTCATAGAATCCTCACCAAACTTTCCAGATATGTTTGTTTCCATAAAATGGAAGTTAAGTTCCATAACCAGCCAAATCACACCACACACTTCAGACTTATCTCCCTTTGTTTATCTGCTCATTGTAGTTTCAGAGGTACCTTCAAAGTTTTGACCCAAGTTGTTAAAATCTAGAACATACTTCAGAAACTACAAAGAGGTTTGAAATAATAGCTCATAAACCACTCGAAAAAGTATAAAAAGATGCATAGATTTTGTTATAAGATGAGGGATATAAATGCTCAATAAGTAACCAATCAAGAAACCTGTCTGAAGGTCACTGTTTTGGAACATCAGGTTCCCTGCAGTGGACATGAGACCATTCACCTCTATATATGGAATCCATGGGGTCCATTTTTACAACGGGCCTTATTTCTGTCAATGACCTTGTTAGAGCTATTTATTTTACCTCAGTTGAGTCAAAAGCCTAATGCTTATTGAGGCACTCTGCCGTCTGTTTCTTGGGTATAAGCTATACTTGGTGTATTTAGAATGTTTCCACAGTTTGGATCAAACCCATGACCTCCAGATTGCTAGGCAGACACTATGTTCATTTCACCAAGACAACTCCCTACAATCGTTCATATTGCTTATTTGACTTGCATATATATTATGATTGTAGACGAGATAACGAGCATTGTGGATGTGTGCTGCTCAGTGGGAACAGAGTGGGCTGCATCCAACCAGCGCTGTGATAATTTCAAGGGCAATCTTCCCGCTTTGAGCCCCACGTACACCGTGATGTGCCGCAATATCATTGAGGTGTGCTGTATGAAGTCCAAACAGACCAACATGTGTGATGCTGGTGAGACATCGCGTCTTCAAAGTTACTCAGCAATATTTTGCACTGTTTTCGGAATGATTTGGGGACTCGTATTGCAAGATTTCGCTTCATAAAATCATATAACCTCTCAAGTAATGTGGCTATTTGGAACTTATATACCACAACTTATTTTGTTATGTTATTCTTTGTATCAATGTTTTTGTACATCCGGGCGTCTGAGTTAAGAATGAGTTAATTGCGACTGGATTTTGTTATAACCATGTTATTGAAGTGGATCCTTGTACCAGACCTTATAAGGAAAGGGCAATATCACTGATAAGATTTTTTTTTACAGAACATTAGTGAATTGGGCTTAGTGGATTTTGTAAAAGAATTAAGTATGTGTCTGTGACAGGCATTGTTGTAATTACACTGTAAGTGATCATTGTTATTTGGAGATTGGCCCAGTTTGAATCAAAGCAAGTAATATCCTGCATTAATAAATGTAAGAAAAGTGTTTGCTTACGTTACTATTTACCAAATTAGTTAATATGCACAATCAAAACTATGCACTATGTAAGATGTGCATTTGGTATGACAAGTAGCAGTATGTTAAACGAAAGTATCATCATAAAGCTGTTTGTCCGAGTTGACTGGCCCTACATTTAACTCTTCCCACTCAAAAGTGAAGTGAAAATGGATACTTGCAAACAGCATAAAACCAGAACAGTCTGTGAGTAACTCGCAGTCTGTTCAAGTTTAATACTGTTTGCTGCTCATCAGTATCTTAAATGCAGCTTTTAAAGCAAGAATCTAGTAAGAAAGGTCGAACATTGAATTTGATTTTCAAGGGACTACAAACGTGTCAAAATGCGTATCTAAGAGGTAAAGGGTTAAGTTGGTGATACAGTTAATAAGGACATGTTCTATGTCAGGTACAACAAATGCCATGAATGGAGGAAGGTGTGCTGTGAGAGATGATGCACTGGCTGCCCTGTCTTATAAGGTGGGTTGTTCTTGTCACTAATTGGGTCATATTGTCTTTAATTGTTGTATTTAATATGTTCGAATTAACCTGTTTCGGGTTCATGCTTCCCATAAGGGCGCTGTGCCTGCCCCTTTGAATTCTTATTTACTTTCTCTGGTTTTGGAACTTATTTTCTGGTCTGTTTTATCCATTTTGCACCATGTTAATCTGTCTATAAGCTTGATACTCAGTTTGTATGCAAGTTCTCAGGAACTAACAATTTGAATTAATTGAAACTCAAATGCAAATTCCCTAATACTGAATTAAGAAAAGGCAAATTAACAAATTCTTTTGTTGGTACTTGTTAAGTTGATGAGCATCAATAAATTGGGTCAAAACTATTTTATATCTGTATGTGGTAATGGTGATGATGATTATGCTGCTGATAATGATAATGATGAAAGCCAATAGGTGCTACCAGCCTTCTTTACACATACACTGTTTAAATCTCTTTCATCAGACAATACTTCATTGTTATTTCCTACGCAGGAGTGCTGCCAGTGTTGTCAGATGGGGCTGTCTGCACGCCAGGCTGGTATGAGATGTACAGCCCCCTCTATTGGCAACCCCTGTGACTTCACGTTTGTCAAGTGCTGCCGTAACAGCACCAGTGGTAATGGTGGAAACGGAGTGACCAACCCCAACGAAATACCTGACGATAGTAAGGAGGATGGAGGTGAGAATGCACTTTGTTTATTGGCCATTTTTGTCCCATCTGGTGAGGGTATGTTGACTGACCACTGTTATGTGACTGAAATACTTTTGAATTCTGAGAACATTAAAATAAACAAAACAAATATAGAATGTGTAATACAAGTATATAAACTGAATATTGATTTAGCAGCTTTCATGATATTTTTATGCAAAATGTTTATAAGTAAGTTCTTAACATTAATCAAATATACAGATATTTCAAGATTGAATCATAAATGAGACTACATATTAAGTACATTTTGGGTGGTTTTTTATGTATACTGGATTAAGAAATTATGGTTCGAAATAACTCATTAAATGAAAAATGATGTGGTTTTATTTTAAACCATAAATATTAAATTAATCAATTAGGTTTTTCATTTAGGAGAAGCTTGCATGTGAAAGTTGACATTTTGATTCACATTTTGAATATTCTTAACTTTTAGCTCGGCTGTTTTCGAAGGAAACCCGAGGTATTGTCAAAGCCCTCTCGTCTGCCGTCCGCCGCGTGCTAAAACGTTGACATAGGCCTTAACATTTGCAATATTGAAGATAGCAACTTGATATTTGGCATGCATGTGTATCTCATGGAGCTGCACATTTTGAGTGGTGAAAGGTCAAGGTGATCCTTCAAGGTCAAAGGGCAAACAAACTTTTTTTTTTCATGTGTATCTCATCGACCTGCACATTTTGAGTGGTGAAAAGGTCAAGGTCAATGATGACCTTCAAGGTCAAAGGTCTCAAAAACAAAATCCAAGCACCCACAGCCGAGCGTTGGCACTCGCTATGCGGTGCTCTTGTTTGTTCTATTCACCTTAATGTGGCTAGTTTTTGTTTCATGACCTTAAGCGTCATTTTCTGCTTTTTAAGTTATTTTTAGAAGTCTAGAAGCAGCTCAAAATAATTCAGTTCCTTCTGGTCTCAGGAGAGCGTCCCAGGGCCTTTGGACCGAACTTTCTCTAAAAATGGTTGTGTCTTGTGGGCATAATAGCTTTTTTTACTCACTAGAAACCATATCCCCATACACTTTGTGGATTCATAACCTTTGAAATATGTTGAATCAGCCTTTAAAGATGTTTTCTTCCTCCAATGGATTTCATGTGCTTATTGCAAAACATGGCAAAAATATTTGGGATAGTACTTGGTCATATCTTTGCACCAATCAAACAGTCTTCAAAAGTTTCATCAAAACATAATATAATGCATTTTCGTTGTCCTACGTTATAAATACAAATGAGTTACACTCTGTGAAAAGGGGGTTTAATGCATATGCGTAAAGTGTCGTCCCAGATTAGCCTGTGCAGTCCACACAGGCTTATCAGGGACAACACTTTCCGCTTTTATGATATATTTTTTTAAAGAAAGTGTCTTCTTAGTAAAAATTCAGTTGAGGCAGAAAGTGTCTTCCCTGATTAGCCTGTGTGGACTACACAGGCTAATCTGGAAAGCCACTATACGCAAATGCATTAAACACCGTTTTTACAAAGCAAGGCTCAAATGTATATATTGGTATATAATTTTCAGAGAGGGAAGACATTGATGAGTGCGCTATATTTGGAGCTGAGCAGATGTGCAGTCAGATTTGTCGTAATACCATCGGCTCTTTTAGATGCGAGTGTAATCGAGGATTCAAACTAGCCATGGATGGAAGGACATGCTATAGAGACGGTATGTTGTTGTTTTTCTAATCTCCAGGGAAAAGGGGGTGGTGTAAACTATTCTTTCACCTGATTAATGTTAAAAAAATAAATGCTTATCAGCTTTACTGGAAATTTAGAAGTGAAGAACAAAAGAAAGATACAGCCATTTCAGGGCTGCTCTTGTAGCTTTCCTGATTGCAGAATCTGGACAATTATTATCCTTCAATTGAAATCCTTTTTAATTGGATTATATAAGCCACGTCATGCGAATTTGGGTCTTATACCATGTGAGGCCAGTTAAGCTCTTGACCAGCATCTGTGCAGTCTTGTCAGGAGCTTCCCTGTCCACTGTAAAGTCTAGCAAGGTTTCGTGGTCTCATTAGAGGACAGGTTTGCTCCTGGTTAGACTTTGGTCTAAAGCTACCCTGGCAGCATATAGCATAAGACCCATTTTTTGCATGATGCTGGTCATATTAGCGGAAAACAGAAAGTAGAAGTTAATTTGGTTTAAAAGGTATGTCTTTCATCCATATGTTTGTTTACCGGTAATAGCTCCTATTGTGTGTGTGCTGTTTTACAGATTGTCAAGCTGGCCTGGCCTTCAATACAGTGACCCAGCGATGTGAAGGTAAACCAGATCATAGTCAATCTACAAATCATAAAGCAATACTATACTAATTATGCCTTTATTCACAATCTGAAGTCCTAAACGTTGCCCCATGTGTTTTCTTTGTGTCATGATTTTGACCGCTAAACTATATTTTGAGTAGAATTGTACAGTTTTATACTTTGTTTTTAAGTTACATTTACTTTATACATATAATGTTATTTCATGTACCGGTAGTCATTTAATTATTAAGTACATTGTACATTTTCTTTTTTTGAATTTGTTATTGATTCACTCATATTTTCTGATGCATACTATCTGTTAACTGATTTTGATTTGTATACAGATATTGATGAATGTGTTATTGGCACCCACAACTGCTATAGCACAGGTGAAGTGTGCCGCAACAGACAGGGAGGGTTTGACTGCGGCTGTGAAGATGGATTCCACAGGAACCAAACAAATACCAAGTGTGAAGGTTAGTTAACTCATTACCACTCAGATAGGCACTTTGACGCTATTTCAGTCCCTTAGAAAATCAAATTCAATTTGAGACCTTTCTTACTTAATTTAAGTTTTAAAGACTTCATTTTCAACTCTAAGGTACTGATGTGCAGCAAACAGCATAAAACCTGAACAGACTGCGAGTTACTCGCAGGCTGTTCTGGTTTTATGCTGTTTGCATTAGCCATTTTAACTTCCCTTTTGAATGGGAAAGGGTTAAGCTTGCATATCGGTATGTTACCTCCATGGAGCAAAACATGTAAATACAAGTGTATGATAAACATTGTACATTCAAATGTTGTTATTTCGAAGTTGTAGGGACCAACCAAGATAGTTTGATAGAATTATTGTATCGTTAAGAAAAGTTCTGTTTGATTATGGAAAATATTTAAAACGGTAACCTTACAGATTACCATTTTTTTTGCTTCAAAATAATTATAATTTAAAATTAAACAAGATGAATTTTAACCAATTTAGGTTAAGAACAAATAAATTCGGGACAATAATAATAATTTGAAATAAGACTGACTTTGAATAAACAGATTTCAAAAAAATACTTTTCAAATGTAATTTGAAAGTAATATATTTGACTTTGTTTGGCTGTTATTAAAGTTCTTCATTTTGTGTATGATACAACAGCAAAGTCATCACAACAGGTCTTTCATCATTATTTTGCGGCATTCATTCAACAAATATTTAATTTCCGTAATTATTCTAAATTTTCGGACATTTTTTTTTTTCGTGTCCGAAATTTAGACATGCAAAATATTTTTAAAAACATGTGGCCGAAAATAAAAAAACAAAAAAACTAGTTTTTTACAAAATTTAGAGTCACTAAAATATTTTATTGACTATCGTATATGGGTATGCAATATGTATAAAGTCAATTTTGTCACGAATAAAAGCATATACTTGTAAAATACCACGCTCTATAGTATACATTACTTTATATATGTTTCACTTTAAGCTGTTGGGTTACACCATTGTTTTTTACCGGTATACATAGTAATTTACCCAATAACCCAAATGTAATCGTCAATTGCTTTAAGGCATTAATCTGCCAGGATAAATAACCTAATCCTGTTGTAAAAACACAAGATCAAAGTGTAACCAGATAAGCGCAACAGTGCAGAATTCTGGTAAAAAGTATTGTAAAATAAACTGCCAGAAACTTTAGAGTCAATAATTATTGACGAAATCCTGCATGTCCGAAAATTTAGAGTCACGTAAAAAAAAATATTATTTTGGCTAAAAACGGGATTGTCTGAAAATTCAGAAAGAGTGATCGAAAAATTAAGAGTAATTATGGTAGTTGCATCCACTGGCTTATCCTTTATATGTAGTCAACAAGTTGTTACAGACAGTATTGATACTTTTGAATAGTAAATAATCAAAATGGTCCCTTTATTTGTTCTTTTATCACAAGTTTGCAGGGTTCTATCCGCCTCAAAACTTTCTGTAGCTAACTTTCACCTATATCATCCCAATTCTACTCATTATACGCCCGTTTTTCAAAACGGGACGTTTTATAAGATCACCCTTTGCGGGCTGCGGCGGTCGGTCGGCAGCGTCCACATCAGTGTCCGCTCTCTAATTCAAATGCTTTTCATCCGATCATCACCAAACTTCTTCCGAAGTTGTATCTAGACAATATCTAGGTCAAGTTCGAATATGGGTCATGCCAGGTCAAAAACTAGGTCACGGGGTCACTTAGTACATTTCAAGGATTTAGCATGGTGTCCGCTCTCTAATTGAAGTTGTTTTCATCCAATCTTCACCAAATTTGGTCAGAAGTTGTGTCTAAATGATATCCAGGTCAAGTTCAAATATGGGTCATGCCCGGTTGTAAACTAGGTCATGAGGTCACTTAGTGCATTTCAAGCATTTAGCATGGTGTCCGCTCTCTAATTGAAGTAGTTTTTATCTGATCTTCACCAAATTTGGTCAGAAGTTGTGTCTAGATGATATCTAGGTCAAATGGTAAAGTTATCAAGTTGTCCAAAACCTTCAAACAGGCGTATCTTGTGACAGTTTGGCACTCTTGTTTTTCTTATTTTATGGGGTGCAATAATTAACAAAATTCTTTAGCCAAAAGGGCTAATATGTATCCATTGGCAAATGACAGATGGAGCCCAGGACTTCGTACATCTTAACATGAACATATTTCAGATATTGACGAGTGTGCCCGGAGAATGGACTCGTGTACATCGTCCCAGCGCTGTGAGAACACAATTGGTTCGTACGCCTGCAGACGCATAGTACCTTGCGGTACTGGGTGGACGCTGGATGAAAAAACACAGAAGTGTACAGGTAAACCTGCAATTAAACAGGAATGTACAGGTAAACCTGCAATTTATAAATGAGGGTATAGGTAAACCTGTAATAAACACAGGAATGTATAGGTAAACCTGTTATAAACACAGGAGTGTATAGGTAAACCTGCAATAAACAAATGAGGGTATAGGTTAACCTGTAATAAGCATGGAATGTATAGGTAAACTTGTTATAAACACAGGAGTGTATAGGTAAACCTGCTATAAAAACAGGAGTGTATAGGTAAACCTGTTATACACACAGGAGTGTATAGGTAAACCTGCAATAAACACAGGAGTGTGTAGGTAAACCTGCAATAAACACAGGCGTGTATAGGTAAACCTGCAATAAACACAGGCGTGTATAGGTAAACCTGCAATAAACACAGGCGTGTATAGGTAAACCTGCAATAAACACAGGAGTGTATAGGTAAACCTGCAATAAACACAGGAGTGTATAGGTAAACCTGCAATAAACACAGGAGTGTCAAGATAAACCTCCAATTAACATGTTGTACCTGCTAATATTGTCAATATCAAACAACAGTTTCATGCTCAATCCGTGATGCATCTAACATGCTTTATTACAGATGATGAAGACAGCACTGACAATTTTTTGTGCCTGTAGCTTATAAGTTTAGTTTAAACCTATTTATTTTAGCTCGATTGCATTTAAAATACTTACTTCTTATTTGAAACACTCTTGAGTCCTCTTCCTGAGTCTAAACCATTACTTGGTGTCTTTGAGGGGGTCTAAAGAACTCCCCCACTGTGGGGATTTAACATGTGACCTCCCGGTTGCTGGGCGGACACCATATCCATTACACCAATCTTTGTGTTCTTAGTAAACAGTCATCTACGCTACCAGTATTTCGACTTGTTTTTTAATCTGTAAGATGCCAATTAGAAGCAATAATCCAAGCATATGATCGTTGATCATCGTTCTATTCAAAGAGACAATTTATTGGAAGAATTGTGTGAAAACCTAATTTTGTAGTGTACTTGAAGTTTGCTCATTGCAATATCACAATTTGAGCCACGTTCTGGGGAAACTGGGCTTAATGCATTTGCGTAAGTGTCATTTTAGATTAGCCTGAGCAGTCCCCAATCAGACACGACACATGCAAAGTCAATTTTTAGGAACATACTTGAGGATTGGGGCTTTTAATTTTTTTAATTATACCTGTATCTTATTGTAAAGTTTCATGCAAGGACATTTTACTTGAGCATCAATATCTAAATTACTTCAAAGGCGTGGTATTCGGGAAAGTACACATCTTTCACACCTTGTGAAAGCCGCATTTTAAATAGGCGTAATAATCCATGCCCGTTTTTATTGTCAATAAATGAAATTCAACTCTTCTAGAATAAACAATTAACTCAGATATTTATTTCTCAGACTTACACAGTCGTACAAAGTATGTTGACTTCAAAAAGTCAATAATGAGGTTGATGTGTTTATTTATATATTTCTATTGTTTACAAGTCATTGGCTAAAACATGTATAGAATTTAAATTACCAAAAAAATAATGTTTTTTTTTATGATAAATTAAAGTTGGAGTATATTTACTTTATGTTTAATATATCTTCGCTTTCTTTTTTTACACACAATTTTCAGATGAGAATGAGTGTGAGTTGAAGACAGACAACTGTGGTCAAGGTTACGAGTGCTTTAACATAGAGGGCTCGTTCCGCTGCAACCCGAAACGCTGCCCAGAGGGATCGAGGTTCAACTTGAGGACAGGGCAGTGTGAAGTAGTTAACTGTCCACGGGGATTGAGGGCTGCAAATACTAGCCTTTGTGTTGGTAGGGGTCTCCTTGTCTTTGAAAACTTTTTTTTTTTATGATAGTTACTAAAACTGCTTCATGTAGTAATCAAAGCGCTGAAGGCACTGAAGTTGTTCGCTGTTGTCGTCCTTGATTAGCTAGTTCGCATTGCACAGGCTAATCAGTGTGCACAGCTAATCAGTGTGCACAGGCTTATCTTATTTGACACGCATTAAGCCCTATTGTCCCTGAAAGCAGCGAATATGTACAGATTTCAATGATACACACTAGACTGGCCGATGTCGTCTTACAAGCTGGTAAATACAATCACTGCTGAAGTAGAGCAGACGCTCCTAAGCCATGTAAGCATTCATCGTCTGCAGTGCAGACAGGCAGCGGTAATCGTTCCTAGCATAGTGAGTTACGGTTCGATTATATAGAATTTTTGTTGTTGTCTATAGTATACCTGTAGTAATTGGTGAACTCATGTTCAACATTTTATTAATTGAGAACTGTGAATGTAAACAAACTTAACCTTTCACTATTGCATTGTTAGCACCCGTGAATACAAAAGATCGCCGCTACCTGTTGAGAACAAAAGAATGTTTCCCACGCATATCAAATTTAACCCCGCTGTAGTAGCATGCGCTATGAATGAGGTTACACAACATCCCACTATACTTGTTTATCAGCATCTATTAATACAACCTCCGCGCAGAGATTTGACTGGAACCAGCATAGCTGGATCAAATACACACGCATTGAACTATGTTCATTATGGAAAATGTTATGTAAATAATACTCCTCCGCACAGCGAACTATTTCTAGGCGCGTATGCTTACAGGTTCGTTTGTTGGTGAACGGTAGTTAAGGCTTCTAAGCACATACTGATTTGATAAACATGCTCTGTAACTTTAGTCGTGAGCTAACGCTCACAACTAAAAACCATCCAAACATTTATGTTGTTCATGCTGGTAAAAACTTTTTTTTGCTCCAATTTCTAAAAGAAATGTGAAGCTTTAATAATAAGAGTTGTTTAAGCTTTCTATTTTTATATTGCAATATGGTGTAAAGTAATGATGTAACAAAATTTTACATGTTAAGTGAAAACTGGTCATCAGCTTATTAAATTTATTAATAAATTCAGTGTTGTTTTTTCAAATGATTATTTTGATTGATGCAGTAAAGATACCAAAGTATATAAAAAAAGCCCAAAAATTGGGGCCAGGACTTGAGTAAATTGTTGTTCATTTTAAACAGCTGATAGCTTAGAACATGTATCTAGAATAGCAATTTTTTACTGAATCCTCCTGCCAAGGGAAGTTTTTGAATGTAAATAGGAAAAGTACTCTGAAATGAATGTTAGCATCAATTCCATTTAGTGTTGTTATAAGGAAATGCAGCTACCCATAGGTTTTACTGTATGAATGCTTTATGATGTAGCCATTTAAACATGTTTGTTGTTGTTGTTGTATTTTTTCTTCAAGAAAACTTTTTTTAAAGAATGAAGAACATATTTTATAGGTTATATTATACAGCTTTAATAGTGTAAAACCATATCATAAGTTAAAATTGCCATTCCTTCTATAGTCTATTCTTTAAAAATTCCTGAATATTCCATTCTAAAAAAAATAGTTTATTGTCACCATGGCACGCTTGATTTAATTATTTTCACAATTGCTTAACTTTCTTTTTTCAACCAATCAGACATCAACGAATGTGAGCAGGGGAATGTGTGTGCCAGCTTCCAGACCTGTCAAAACACGTACGGCTCGTACACTTGTGTGGACACTATTAGCTGTCGCCCGGGATTCGAAGTGGGCGCCAACAGTGAATGTGTCGGTATGGATGGGTTTGTTATTTTCCAAAATCTTTTTTTTTTATACCTCCAATATCAAAGTAAAAGGTTTGAACTGGAATTACCATGGATGTATTTCTGTTTGTCTGTTTTTCTGTCAGTTCATCTGTCCGGGAACTTGTCCAAAGGCATTCTCCTACTCTTTTCATCGTACTACATTTAAACTTGCCTACACTAATCCTAATGATATGAAGCTTTGTTTTAAAAACGGATAAAGTCATTTGTTTTTTAATGCCCCCGAAGGTGGGCATATAGTGATCGCACTGTCCGTCTGTCTGTCCGTCTGAAATTCCGTCACACTTTGCGTTTAGGTTTCGAAAAATGTGGAAAAAAAAATTAATGTGTAGGTTTAGAAAAATGTGAAAAAAGGGGGCATATGTCATCCTATGGTGACAAGTCTTGTTAATTTTTTTAGCTCTGCTGTTTTTGGAGAAAACCCGAGGTATTGTCATAGCCAGCCGTCCCTGTCGTCCCAAAACCTTAACATTGGCCATAACTTTTGCAATAATGAAGATAGCAACTTGATTTTTGGCATGCATGTGTATCTCATCTGCACATTTTGAGTGGTGAAAGGTCAAGGTCATCCTTCAAGGTCAAAGGTAAAAAAAAAAAACATTATTCTACAGGACAAAACACCTTTAGTCTATATTTACATTGTGTTGATGAATCTGTCCTCAAATTGCTCAACGATTGTTTACAATCATGTTGATTTCTTTAACGTTCTGTATACCTATATAAGATGCTGAACGAGTGTTTACAATCATGTTGATTTCTTGAACTTTCTGTTTACATATATTAGATTCTGAAGAGTGTTTACAATTATGTGGATTTCTTTAACTTTCTGTATACGTATATTAGATGCTGAACAAGTGTTTAGAATCAAGTTGATTTCTTTAACTTTCTGTATACATATATCAGATGCTGAACAAGTGTTCAGAAACAAGTTGATTTCTTAAACTTTCTGTATACATATATTAGATGCTGAACAAGTGTTTAAAATCAAGTTGATTTCTTTAGCTTTCTGTATACATACATTAGATGCTGAACAAGTGTTTAGAATCAAGTTGATTTCTTTAACTTTCTGTATACATATATTAGATGCTGAACAAGTGTTTAGTATCAAGTTGATTTCTTTAACTTTCTGTATACATACATTAGATGTGTCCTGCAACCGCTCGCTGGGATCACACACAATGTTTTACTCACCATTATACAATGCTTGCTCCTGCAGATATTGATGAGTGTACAAGAGGAACGCACGACTGCAAGGGTGCAGCTGAGTGTATGAACCGACCTGGAAGTTACATCTGCTCCTGTCCTGCAGGCTACACTCGCGTTAATGGCATATGTCAAGGTATAGACCTATAATAGATATATTGTGGTTCTCACCCCAAATATATATTTTTTTATCAGATCTTATTGTATACTCTAAATATATATATAATATTATATATATAATTATATCGTGGGTTTTGTTTTAATACTGTTTTCAAATATGTTTTGTGTTTGCTATGTACTCTTAATAAATATATTGAAGGTTGCTTACTTTAAAGTAGGGATGGCAAACCTAAGCAAATCCGAAACCGGTTAACCTGTTTCGATATTTGAGCGGTTAACGGACTGGACTGTCTTTGTACCACATAAAAAAAAAAACACACCGGAAAAACGTATACGTTTATAAACAATTTTTTATATGCTTGTCTGTGAACTGTGATATTTCTTTGTTGTAAAATTAGCTTCATGTCATTTACACATAATTATTGTTCTACATCATGATCCATAAAAGTTAGTGCAGAATTTGAATTATGTTGTGTTTTAGTAACACCCATTATCCTTTAAGAATTACGTGCATTGACAGTTTACTGATTAATAACAATTGTCAATTAGCGTTAANCATATTTTTATAAGGCATTGGCTGGCTGAAACATGTATTATAGCATTTAAATTAGCAAACAAAAAATACATATTTTTTATGATAAATACAATTTGGACTCTATTTACTTTATTCGTAATATATCTGTGCCTCATGTTTCTTGCACACAATTTCCAGATGATAATGAATGTGAGTTGAAAACAGACAACTGCGGTCAAGGTTACGAGTGCTTTAACATAGNCTTTATGTTTAATATATCTTCGCTTTCTTTTTTTACACACAATTTTCAGATGAGAATGAGTGTGAGTTGAAGACAGACAACTGTGGTCAAGGTTACGAGTGCTTTAACATAGAGGGCTCGTTCCGCTGCAACCCGAAACGCTGCCCAGAGGGATCGAGGTTCAACTTGAGGACAGGGCAGTGTGAAGTAGTTAACTGTCCACGGGGATTGAGGGCTGCAAATACTAGCCTTTGTGTTGGTAGGGGTCTCCTTGTCTTTGAAAACTTCTTTTTTTATGATAGTTACTAAATCTGCTTCATGTAGTAAAAACCATCCAAACATTTATGTTGTTCATGCTGGTAAAAACTTTTTTTGCTCCAATTTCAAAAAAAAATGTGAATCTTTAATAATAAGAGTTGTTTAAGCTTTCTATTTTTATATTGCAATATGGTGTAAAGTAATGATGTAACAAAATTTTACATGTTAAGTGAAAACTGGTCATCAGCTTATTAAATTTATTAATAAATTCAGTGTTGTTTTTTCAAATGATTATTTTGACTGATGCAGGAAAGATACCAAAGTATATAAAAAAAGCCCAAAAATTGGGGCCAGGACTTGAGTAAATTGTTGTTCATTTTAAACAACTGATAGCTTAGAACATGTATCTAGAATAGCAATTTTTTACTGAATCCTCCTGCCAAGGGAAGTTTTTGAATGTAAATAGTAAAAGTACTCTGAAATGAATGTTAGCATCAATTCTATTTAGTGTTGTTATAAGGAAATGCAGCTACCCATAGGTTTTTACTGTATGAACGCTTTATGATGTAGCCATTTAAACATGTTTGTTGTTGTTGTTGTATTTTTCCTTCAAGAAAACTTTTTTTAAAGAATGAAGAACATATTTTATAGGTTATATCATACAGCTTTAATAGTGTAAAACCATATCATAAGTTGAATTGCCATTCCTTCTATAGTCTTTTTTTTTAAAATTCCTGAGTATTCCTTTCTAAAAAAAATAGTTTATTGTCACCATGGCACGCTTGACTTAATTTTTTTCACAATTGCTTAACTTTCTTTTTTCAACCAATCAGACATCAACGAATGTGAGCAGGGGAATGTGTGTGCCAGCTTCCAGACCTGTCAAAACACGTACGGCTCGTACACTTGTGTGGACACTATTAGCTGTCGCCCGGGATTTGAAGTGGGCGCCAACAGTGAATGTGTCGGTATGGATGGGTTTGTTTTTTTCCAAAATCTTTTCTTTTATTATACCTCCAATATCAAAGTAAAAGGTTTGAACTGGAATTACCATGGATGTATTTCTGTTTGTCTGTTTTTCTGTCAGTCCATCTGTCCAGGAACTTGTCCAAAGGCATTCTCCTACTCTTTTCATCGTACTACATTTAAACTTGCCTACACTTATCCTAATGATATGAAGCTTTGTGTTAAAAATGGGTAAAGTCATTTGTTTTTTAATGCCCCCGAAGGTGGGCATATAGTGATCGCACTGTTCGTCTGTCTGTCCGTCTGAAATTCCGTCGTACTTTGCGTTTAGGTTTCGAAAAATGTGGAAAAACACTTTGCGTTTAGGTTTAGAAAAATGTGGAAAAAGGGGGCATATGTCATCCTATGGTGACAAGTCTTGTTAATTTTTTTAGCTCCGCTGTTTTTGGAGAAAACCCGAGGTATTGTCATAGCCAGCTCATCGTCAGCCGTCCCTGTTGTCCCATAACCTTAACATTGGCCATAACTTTTGCAATATTGAAGATAGCAACTTTATATTTGGCATGCATGTGTATCTCATCTGCACATTTTGAGTGGTGAAAGGTCAAGGTCATCCTTCAAGGTCAAAGGTAAAAAAAAAAATCAAAACTGCACCCAGAGCCGAGTGTTGGCATCCGCTCTGCGGTGCTCTTGTTTTCAATAATTTCTATGCAATGATGATAATTTTCTACACAAAACAACATGCATCATTGGGGGTATTCATCACTTCTGTGACAATCTCTAGTCAGTCCCTGCTACAAACATGGCATATGAACATTATTCCACAGGACAAAACACCTTTAGTCTATATTTACATTGTGTTGTTGAATCTGTCCTCAAATTGCTCAACGATTGTTTACAATCATGTTGATTTCTTTAACGTTCTGTATACCTATATAAGATGCTGAACGAGTGTTTACAATCATGTTGATTTCTTGAACTTTCTGTTTACATATATTAGATTCTGAAGAGTGTTTACAATTATGTGGATTTCTTGAACTTTCTGTATACGTATATTAGATGCTGAACAAGTGTTAAGAATCAAGTTGATTTCTTTAACTTTCTGTATACATATATCAGATGCTGAATAAGTGTTTAGAATCAAGTTGATTTCTTAAACTTTCTGTATACATATATCAGATGCTGAACAATGTTTAGAATCAAGTTGATTTCTTTAACTTTCTGTATACATATATTAGATGCTGAACAAGTGTTTAGAATCAAGTTGATTTCTTTAACTTTCTGTATACATATATCAGATGTATCCTGCAACCGCTCGCTGGGATCACACACAATGTTTTACTCACCATTATACAATGCTTGCTCCTGCAGATATTGATGAGTGTACAAGAGGAACGCACGACTGCAAGGGTGCAGCTGAGTGTATGAACCGACCTGGAAGTTACATCTGCTCCTGTCCTGCAGGCTACACTCGCGTTAATGGCATATGTCAAGGTATAGACCTATAATAGATATATTGTGGTTCTCACCCCAAATATATATTTTTTATCAGATCTTATTGTATACTCTAAATATATATAATTATATATAATTATAGTGTGGGTTTTGTTTTAATACTGTTTTCAAATATGTTTTGTGTTTGCTATGTACTCTTAATAAATATATTGAAGGTTGCTTACTTTAAAGTAGGGATGGCAAACCTAAGCAAATCCGAAACCGGTTAACCTGTTTCGATATTTGAGCGGTTAACGGACTGGACTGTCTTTGTACCACATAAAAAAAACACACACCCGAAAAACGTATACGTTTATAAACAATTTTTTATATGCTTGTCTGTGAACTGTAATATTTCTTTGTTGTAATATTAGCTTCATGTCATTTACACATAATTATTGTTCTACATCATGATCCATAAAAGTTAGCGCAGAATTTGAATTATGTTGTGTTTTAGTAAAACCCATTATCCTTTAAGAATTATGTGCATTGACAGTTTACTGATTAATAACAATTGTCAATTAGCGTAAATATATTTTGCAACAGGCAAAGTGGTATTCAAACCTCTGTTGTTAAGGCCTGTTTATACTCGATGTCCAAATGAAAAATTTCCAGGCATCCGATGATAGAGGCATGATTAGAGATTGTCGCTTAACTTTTTAATTACATGATATCTGAACAAGTTGGACCGACTTTATAATGGATATTCACGTTGATGTAATATTTATAAAACAAAAGAACATGTGGCAGTCAAATGTTCTAATTGACAAGCCTAATTGGTCGGTTTATAATTTAAATTTAACAATATGTGAATAATTGAAACACAATAGAATGTAAAGTGCTAAACAAACACACTGCAGAGTAGGTGCTAACTGCTCGTGTGCCTGCTCATTAATCCGCTGCACCCCGATTTTACACCCAACTCTAATCGCTTTTGATCCACAGGGGGGCATCACGGAGTGGTAATTGCCGATAATTTGCGATAAGATAAGCGGATTAGCCAATACAGTGAAATGAAGTAAAACAAAACTAACGATTTGAGCATTTATTGTGTTCAACCAAAAATTGTGTTTTCTGCAAGAGTATACAAATATTAATTTTGTAACCGGTTAACCTCCTAAAGAAACGGATAAACGGTTAACTGAATAACCGTTGCCATCCCTACTTTAAAGAGATTAATTTTCTGGTTCTTTGGCATGATGGTTTTGAAATTATTTTGTGCGGCATATGAATAATGAGAAAAGTATATATTATGTATGCTGTTTGAAGTAGTTTTTTTACATAATGTTTATACATTAAATGCATAACTAGGGTTTCAGCATTTCTATTTCCTCATGTTTTGCAGATCGTGATGAGTGCCAGTTGGGCAATGTCTGTCCCAGTAATGCAGTGTGCCAGAACACACCTGGTAGCTTCCGATGTGTTTGCAACCCAGGGTTTGAGTTGGTTGGAGAACAGCAGTGCAGGGGTAGATTATATTGCACTGAATTTCACGTTGCTAGATGTTAAAAAAACAAATTGCGAAAAAGTGTTTGTGGTGCTATTTGCTTGCATGCTTAATACTGTTGCTTTTATTGTCAAACATCTAGTTATAAATTGCAGCCCACCATTTTTTTTCAACTGATCAATTTTTTCATCTAAGGTCAGTTTGACCCACTTTATGTTTCCACCTCAATTGAACATATTGGCAGTATTTCTACTGTGGGTTAAGATTTAGTTTAAAGTTCAAAAAATCATTTATTCTCAGTTGCATCAAAAAAGGTAAAATGTAAAGTTTATAGTCTGTTTTTTATAGTTTGTTGGACTTCACACAACTTTCATAATTACCTGTTAACACTGGGCACAGTATGCATCTACTGCATATTGTGTTATTTCACTCACAGGGACCCATTTATGTAACCTGCTGGAGAGGAGCTTCTTGAGACACTCATGAGACTGTGGGTAGAAACAGTAATTTGTGTCTAAAAACAAATCTGAAAAATGCTGTGGATCTAACCCAGGACCACCGGATGACTAGGGAGACACCATATCCACTGTGCAACTGCAACCAGTAGAGTTGTGCAGTGTATATGAGCCTGGCTCTTGTAAAACGGGGTTTATGCATGTGCGTTAAGTGTCATTCCTGATTAGCCTGTGCAGTATGCACAGGCTAATCAGGGATGACACATTCCGCTTTTATGGGTTTTTTTTGTTTAAAGGAAGTGTCTTCTTAGCAAAAATTCAGATTAGGAAGAAAGTGTCATCCCTTATTAGCCTGTGCTGTTTGGGATGACACTTTGCACACATGCATTAAGCCCCATTTTCCCAGAGCAAGGCTCATATATATTCAATATAATATCTGTGTTTTTCAGATGTGAATGAGTGCGCTGACCAGAACTTGTGTTCACAGGGCTGTGTGAACATCCAGGGCTCCTACATGTGCAATTGTGAACCAGGCTACACCCTGGCGTCAGATGGTCGTACATGTGTTGGTGAGATCATAGTCCTTTTTACCTTGCATCTGAATGAATTATCAAAGCAGGTTTTAAAGACCTTGTTTTATTATTCTGTATTGGACCCTCCTAATCTGAGTTGTACTGGTACCTTGGTCTGGTCACAGTGTAGTGACTCTTATCAACTGATGGTCAATAAACTGCTATAGTGAAGAGATTTGTTAGCAATTGGTTCATCAATGATTGAACAAAGGCAGATAATGATTAGAAATTTTATGGTCAAACAATACATGTAAGGAATACTTCATGGAGAAAACCAGACATTTCTTAAACTAGGCCTTTAACCCTTTCCAACTCAGAAGCAAAGTGTAAATGGCTACAGTGACCCCGCGTTTATCCGGATCTCGATAGTCCGGAAATCTCGCGATCCGGACGAAAGTCAGGGGGAACGGAATTATTATGCAGTATTTTGCCCCGTTAAGTTCGGAATCTCGCGTTCCGGATCCGGACGTAGATTCTGCAACAATGATCTGTGTATGTAGCTGTAATTATGTCCCGTTAATCCGGAGGTGTGAAGTATTGTTGTTTTAGGCTTAATTGCCAAACCGTCGTTTAAACAAAAGGGCAATCACTGAGGCGTGAAATATTATTGTGTTTAGACGTGATAGCTAATAGGCGTGACTAAACATGATTCGACTCCGACTTTAAACTTAAATTGATGTTGGTATTACACAATGCATCTGAAATGACACACTTTGTTAGATGTTTGATTTTCTTTAATGTCTTTAATGAGATGAACACGCGACCAATTAAGACGCTGATTACAATCGGACCGTCACCACAAAACTGTTTATCACTTAAAATCACCATCAAAACAGCCAGCGTTCACTGGACCAGTTTTGGAGAATGATGACTGTTCTTTAAGACCGAACCATCAAGGAGTGTCGCCAAACAAAAGTGACAGACTTTTTTCTGAAATAAACTTGTTATGCGTGAAAAGTTGTGCTAGGATTATTTAAGCAATCCGTTTAAAACGCATCGAACGTTACGTGTCGCTATTTTAATCATTTTAACATTCTGTTGTATTAGACGGATTAAATAAAGATATTAAAACAGTATCGCAGTTTTATGTTTTATTTTCATTTGCCTTCAACACCCTTGATTTGTAACTCTGTGACGTCACCAGCTTACAGCTCGCGTGTCACCCTTGGCAACCTCTTTTCACTGCGGCAGTATCACATAATGGAAAGTGTATACAGCAACGAAATATCGATTCAATACTAAGCTATCAACGCCTAACTGTGTGATTGTAACATTCACAAAGCTTTGCATCATGTGTGTACATGTACTTAAATTCGGTTACGTGTTTTTGTATTTACATTGTTTAACAACATTTGATTTTTTAAACTAAATAAATGTTTGTGTAGCAAGAAAATATCATTCTTGATGCAAAAAAAGTATGTAAATGTACATAAACATAAGGTTTATTTCATAAGGTAAATATTCAACTCTTGAAAAGGCACTGGTTTGATAATCTGGAAGATTCGTTAATCCGGAAATTTCTGCCAGAACCGACGTGTCCGGATAAACGCAGGGTCTCTGTATATGCAACCAGCATAAAACCAGAACAGCCGGCCAGTATTTCGCAGTCTGTTCAGGTTTATTCTGTTTGCTGCTCATCAGTATCTCAGGGTCTGAAATGAAGCCTTTTAACCTTTAAAACCTGAATCTAGTAAGAAATGTCTTAAGTTGAATTGGATTTTCTAAGAGACTACAAAAGCATCAAAGTGCGTAGCTGAGTGGTAAAGGGTTAAGCTTATGGTTTTAACAGAGTCTGTGCCTGTCCTGTTGCAGATGTAAACTTGCAGTCTGTTCAGGTGTAATGCAGTTTGCTGCTCATCAGTATCTAAGGGTTTGAAATGAAGCCTTTAAAACTTGATTCTTGTTAGAAAGGTCTTTAATTTAAATAGATTTTCTAAGGGACTACAAAAGTATCAAAGTGCGTATCTGAGTGTTTAAGGGTTAAGCCCATGTTTTAAACAGAGATATTCCATATTGCAGATGTAGACGAGTGTAGGCTGTACAGTGGTCCGGGCGTGTGTTCGGGCGAGTGCATCAACACCCCAGGCTCCTATCAGTGTAGCTGCCCCAGCGGCTGGAGAATCATGGGCAACCAGAGGTCATGTCAGGGTAAGCAGAGAAACCAGTATAGTAAAGACCTGATGATCGTTTCAATAAAACCTCGTAACAAAGTTACATTTAGAAAAATCAGTTGCATTGAACTTTTGAGTGGCAAAATGTTAAGTTGCAAGAATCGCTTCTGGTATGTAAGTTGTAGCTCATATATTTTGACTTATTGAAAGAGTCTACTGGCCTTTGGTTTGTATGACTAGCACAGTCAGTACAATGCAGTTAATAAGAGATTTGTCAGTTTTTCTTTTATTGAAGAAACAATATGTTTGGAATTTATTCTGCATGCATTAATCAAAAGTCTTTAGCAGTTAGTTCAAAAATAGACATCACTTTAAAACGGCTATGTCAATTAAAAGTTATACATCAGTACCTATTAAAAAATATACAGTAGAATTTATGACATGAGTGAAATTGTTTTTATGATCCCTTTCGAAGAAGGCGGCATATAGCACCCTTACTGTACGTTTGTCTATCTGGACTTCTGTGTGAAATAAAATGACTCATTCATAACTTTGCAAGATATTGATTTTGAAATAACTTGGCACAAATATCCACCATAACAGGTTGACCCCATAAAACAGTGTGAAAACTCATGTCTCAGCCAAAAATTGATTGGTTTTGAAATAACTCAGCACAAATGCCCAGCATCATAAAATGACAATATGCGTGTAGCAACTGTCTCCCTATGTGAAAGATTAGGTCATACTTAGAGATCAAAGGTCAAATTTAGATATAAAACAGTGTAAAAATACATGTTTCAACCATAACTTCGCCATTAATTTATGAATTTTAGTGATGATGTGTCGCCTGTAACACTTGTTAGCTACCTCAAAGGTCAAGATCACAATTAGTGTTTAAAAGTCAAATTTGGCCAATAAACAGCTTGTCCGGTCTGTAACTTTGTCATTCATCATGCTAACTTAAAATAACTTACCACTAATGATCACCATGAGGAGTAATAAAACCTTTCTCCTTACCTAAAAGGTCAAGGTCACACTTAGAGGTCAAAGGTTAAATTTGGCAGTGAACAGCTTGTCCGGTCTGTATCTTTGTCATTCATCATGCAATTTTAAGATAATTTCCCATAAATGACTTTCATTACCTCAAAGTTCAAGCTCAAACTTGCAGGTCAAAAGTCAAATCGACCATACACAGCTTGTTTTTGACATGAGCAGAGTTTTAAAACACAAGTGGAATGTTGAGGCCTCCATGCCCTAAAGACAGTTGTCTTGTTCAATCATGTAAACTATTAGTCTTCTGAGTGAAAGTTAAACTTTAAAAAAGACTTTGACTTAAATACTTAGTATCAGGCAGCTGCCAAGGACTTGTAAATAGTATTTATTGAGAGTGGAGCATAAAACTTTTGTATTCAATTAACGTTTCTATATGAGATAGAATTTAATGCTAATATGGTGTTCTCAGAACTTGTATTAGTCTCTTTGGTTGTGTAAAATTGTACAATGCTACTTGATACGACCAACAAGCTGATACACATTCCCAACAGTTAATTAATCTGCCATTCATCATGTATGTGTTTTTACATATTCTTTAAAATCCCCCAAATCACGAATTATTTTATGTCAAGTAAACCATGTTTTTCCTGAATCCAGATAAGTGCTGAAGCAGGCAAAAAATTAGTATTGACAGAAAAAGTAGTCAAGCTACAACCGTGATACTGTAACAGAAAACACCTGTAGCGAATATGGTTAATTGTATTTTATTGTTGACTATAATGTGTATTTGCTGTAGAAAATAGATAGGTTTATTATAAAATGAGCCTGGCTCTGAGAAAAACGGGGCTTAATGCATGTGCATAAAGTTTCGTTCCAGATTTGCCTGTGCTCAGGCTAATCAGGGACGACACTTTCAGCCTAAACTGGAATTTCGCTAAGAAGAGGCTTCCTTGAAATGAAAAATACTTTAAAAGCATAATATGTCATCCCTGATTAGCCTGTGCAGACTGCACAGGCTAATGTGGGACGACACTTTACGCACATGCATTAAGCTCCGTTTTTCACCTTGATATGTATTCAGGAAGTGCCTTTGCTCTTCAGATATTGACGAGTGTGAGGATGGCTCCGCCCGCTGTGGCAGCGGTGAGGACAGCATGTGCTTCAACACGAGGGGCAGCTACCGATGTCCTGTCGTCAGGTGTCCTGCGGGATTCTCGCGCTCCAGCCTCGGACCTCGCAGAAATAGGCAAGTGCAATAACTCTGTTGTAAAATAAGCTCTTAGAACTTTACTCCTTGTAAAAAATATTGCTTATGTTGTGCTATGTAAATTGATTGATTTTCAGATTTTGTGCTTTAGCATGGCTTTCTATATGCTTGATATAGTAGAAAAAAGAAATGAAGATTAAAATCTGCATTTTTATAAGCTTGGGTATCAGGCAGCTCATGTTTTAATGTTTATAGAAGACTTGTACAGTCTGGTATTATTTACATAATGATTGTAAATGAACACAATAGTATTAATGGTGCAATATTAAACTATAAGTTTTGAGGGAGCAGATTGAAATATTTTCATTTCTCTCTATTTATAGTGTGCGCTGCAAACGCCTTAGTTTCACCTGTCGTCAGGGAGACACAGAATGCCTGAATGCCCCAATTTCCCTCTCGTATAACTTCCTCACGTTCCCCACCAACGTGCGCATCCCAACTGACCTATTTTCGATGTCCGGACCGAACACCGAAGACAAGACCTTCAACTGGTACCTGAACATGACCAGTGCTCTACCCCGCCAGACTGGCGTAAACCCCGCCGTGAGGCAGGACTTCGACCTGCGTATCGGCAACAACAACGCCGTGGTTGCTCTCATGCGCCGGGTCGAGGGCCCACAGGATATAGAGCTTCAGATAACCATGCAGATCACCGATATCTATTCAGGCTACACAGGAAACGCAATCTCTATGATCTACTTGTATGTTACCGCGCCAAGTGTGCTTTAGGATAGTGTGCTTTAGGACAATTTGTTCTACAGTATTCACTCAAAGACTTTTGATCAATCCTTGTAAAACCTATTGTATGGAACAAGAATGTGATTATTGTTAAGATGCAAATTGGGCTACATGAAAGATAACACAATAAACTTTCAGAAATTTACTTAATGAACAATGCATTTCCAGATTCAGGCATCATCACTGCATTTTTAAGAATCTTCTATTAAGATTTGACTGACATTGTTATCATACTTTGTGTATTGTATTTTCTTCTCAGCAAATTTAGCATTGAGAAATACTGGTTGAGAAATAAGTGCCAGTAATTTGATCTGCTCTCCTGTGTATAATGGATTCGTTTTTGTATGTTTTGTTGGTTGGTTTGAATACCAGTATACAATATGTACAGAATTATTGTTATGTATCTCTTGTTATGTATTCACACGGGCATTGAAAAAAAAAGCATTTTATCCATGTTGAAATTGTGCATGCACTTCATTTTATATTATGCATTTAGTACATATATTTTACTTTATTGGACAATAATGTGTTTCTGAACCCGCAAATCATTCTTACACTGCTATAAATACCCTGAAGTGTTTAAGATGCAAATATCGTGTACCTTATACAATATCCATGTATCTAGTATATAAATTGAGTTGTGAAAGTCTTTTGATGCATGTCCAATAAATATAATAACCATATGTGTGTGGGTTGTGTTTTTAGGCCATCATCCAGGGGGTGAATACAAAACTTCACTTTAACCAGTTTCACACTGGTATTTACCCTTAACATTGTACATTGCATGGTGGTGATACCAGTTAGTTGTACATTGCATAGTGGTGACACCACTTAGTTGTACATTGCATAGTGGTGACACCACTTAGTTGTACATTGCATAGTGGTGACACCACATTGTACATTGCATAGTGGCGACACCACTTACCAGTTTCACACTGGTATTTACCCTTAACATTGTACATTGCATAGTGGCGACACCACTTAGTTGTACATTGCATAGTGGTGACACCACTAAGTTGCATTCATATTTACCAATGTAAACATGTACACACATTGACCAAGACACACTTGGATATACAGGGATAACAGTCAAGGCTCCTTCATTGTTCTATGAATGGCAAAGGTATAATAACTATCCTGTTTTAATACCAATTTGTCATTCAAGTGATAATAATCATTATTCATTTTGTTTCTCCTTATATGGATACAAGTGTTCAGAAAGGCATAAAATCTGCAATTCACACATTCTAGTTTGTTCAGCCATATGTTTCTAATTTAATCCTTCATCAGTACATGGATCATGTTAGTTAACTTAAGACACTATACTCTTTGCACACAAAAAACAATTGTTTTTAGCTTAAGGAGTTGTTGTTAGCATGATGAAATGGCAAATATCAAGTTTTTTTAAGGGTTACTTAAACAGATTTTCAGCTAATTTCGTTCAGCCGTGTGTCTTGTTAAGACTGTCTGACCTTGGATAAAGTATACCCTATATCAATGGAATTTATTTTGAAAAAAATCTTTATAACATATAAATATATATTAAAATGTTATTTCTGCAAAAATATATTTTGGTAAGTCCACATAAAATCTGAACGCATGTCTGGCTACAGTAACTGCTTATTTGGCATGCAAGTTACATTCAAGATGAGAGACTATCATGATTAAAAAAATATCATTGTAATGTTTTACAAGGTGTAATAATATGAACTTATTTAAAAAAAAAACATACTGCCCAATAGAAGTTTTAGTTGTCTCTTTGCAGTATGTAACACAGCTCTTGGAACATGTTAATTTGCAAATATCAATATTTTATGAGATTCCTTTATATAAGGGCGTAAAAATTTAGTAAACCGTAATGGTAATTCTTCCTGTCAAACAATTCCTACAAATATTTTAAGTGATTTTGTATTTAGCCAAGTAATATTGTGAATTTTTGATGACTTACGGGTATTGAGATTTCTGTGATATTCTGTGAGACCTGTCTCTGTCACTCTTCCAGCGACACTGAGTTACATCCAACAAGGTACCCCTGCAAGAAGCCCTACCTCCATAGCAATCTTTATCTATTGTATTCAACTAAAAAAATAAGTTATGTCGAGTTAAACTTTGTGGTGTTTAACTTAAGAACTTATTTATTCATGCTGCATATGTCTTATCATTTTAAGAAACCTGTATCTCACCAGTGACATGTTTGTGGACACGATCCTCTGTAAAAAGTCCTGCTCGTTAAATTTTTTTTACCCTCTCTTATTACTTGAAGTGTTTATAATAATTCATACATCTTGACTCAAAGATTTCCTTGTATGAATTTCTGCTGCTTCTTATACAACTTTTCTGCTTTACCCTCAGCATTTAACTTGAGATTTTATTAATTTATAATGCAAACATATTCTTCAATTAAACAAATATTTAACTCCAAGTGACGTTGAGGTGGAAGTTGTCCTCTACTCTCGAACTTCTTCACCCTCTGTGTCTTACATAAGAATTTATTTCTGTGCCAGTGACGTAGAGGTTGACTCAGACTCGGTGCTCTGCCAGAAGTTCTGCTCCCCGTACGACCGAGTGTGCCTCCACAACGAGACGACCTCCGTGTCGTACCACTTCTTCTCACTGCCATCACTTCCTGTTGTGGAGCAGCCGTCCATCCTGCTCAACATCACCGCGCAGGGCTTCATACTCGTGCCACAAATGTTCCTGCACATCGTCAGCGGCAACGATGATGGCATATTTGACACACTGGTACAGGCAGAAATAGGTAGGTAGAACACAAACTGTTTGTGAAACATTTATGCCGCTTTACTCTAGTAGGTTAAAAGCAATTTGGATTTTGGATGAAAGTGTTTGGACATAAGAAATTCCAAATTTGTAATAGGCCATTTTTCAATAATTCAAGTTTTTTATTTAGCCAGTTCCCTTCCACCCATGCTTGGTAACAAATCAACCTGGAGATTTGTCAATTTTTTGAAAGACTATAAAAACTGTTGCAAATAAAAGATGCCAATTTTTATATAGATCAATAAATCAAAGGCAATAACAGCATATTGCAGGGAAATAAGGTCAATATAATGCACTTCCTTAAGATATAATATTAACCTCAAACTTTTTCATAATTTGGTGAAGATCAGAAAATGGCAGCAAATAAGGCCATTTCAGATAATTAAAGGGCTAAACCTCAGCAATGCCCGGTGATTGTTCTGATTATTGAACTAAACTGAGATATAATAGACACACTTAGCTTGAGTATTCTTTTGAAAAACCCACTAATGTCCTGGTACAAAGTTGACCCATTTAAAATCCTTTTAAAATCACATACCTTAACAACAGTTATTTGAATGAAATTACCATCGGTGAATAAAATGGGACAGAGTTTTTGTACCATGGGATTAAGTCTAGCACAATCCAGGATAAGTCTTTTACACACATAATAAATGTTTGGTACAATTTGATTAAAATTAGACCTATTGAATGGAAATGGAAAAGATATTTCAATAGCCATCACACTACAAAACTAATTTACATGTTGTTTGGTAATGAATGAATGAAAACTGTTGGTCATTTATAGAAACAAACATTAAAGTTAAAAATACCAAAATATTGTTCACCTGTAATTTTCAATAATTGATACTGTTCAATCTACAATTTCAGAGTTTTAAACCTTTTAACCCATATCTTTTTAGTTTTTACTCTTCTTATAAAATATGGTACAAGGTTAAGTTTCAGTTGGGGCTAACAACGGATTAACACTTGTTAAGATTATTTTAAGTGTAATATTTATACACATAATATTCTTGTTTAATCTACATGTAAGCACAACACTGTATCTATATGTACTTAGTAATGCCATAATGACATTCCTATTTACATTGTGCTACTTTTTGGTGCACCCATGTCTTTTGAAGAAACTTCTTTCAAGAGCTAATGATAAACATTTCCTATACAAAACTATGATGATGATAACAAGTATTATGTTGTATATTTGCCTTTCAGCTTCATTTCGCCTAGTGAAACCGCTTGTTGGTCCTCGAGAGATTGCAGTGATGTTACGCCTAGAAAACAGAGGCTACATCGGCAATAGGCTGCTGTCCGCTCACAATGCGCATTTGAAATTATTTGTATCCAGATTTGATTATTAAAAGTATCAGTTATTTGATAAGCAGTATTTTCTTTAAAATGTTTTTTTAAGTTGGGGAAAAATTAAATATTAAAGAACATGTTTACTGATTAAATTGCATTCATAATCATTTCTATTTGATGATAAAGAATTTTATCACATGCTGTACCTCGTTTTCTGTGTCATACAACCTTTACAAATATTTTTTATCTCACATCTGTGGAAGATAATATTTGATGCATTTTCATTGGAAGCCTATTTTTTTACAAGCCAATCATAATTTAAATGAGATGACATCACCGACACAAAACTTACAGGTTGCATCAACATGTTGTGGTAAACTTAAACTGTTTTTTTGTTTGTTTAAAAGCGTGTGATTAATAAAATCTGACATTCATCATCATAAAATACCATTACCGTATCAAACTTAATCAGGAAATGTGTACGTGAGCCTGCCTATACAATACATATTAATAACTATGCATCATGATTACAGCTTATTTATTTTGTACAAATATACCAATTTAAATGGCAATAACAAATATACAAAGCAATTATGTATTTACTTGTTGTAACTACAAAGTGCACACAAATAGTTCTACTGAAAATATATTTACGATAAACATCTTACGACAATTAACCTCTCAGCATGGTGTATAATATAAAAAAATAAATGTTTAAATAAAAAGTGTAGTTTTTTAAATCACAAAAAGGATAATCAATATCCCAGATAATCTACATTGTCATGATAGAAATTGTATAAAGGGCTCCCTCCATAACCTTGCAAACAAAAATGTGTAAATACAAAACAATACATGAATGAAAGTAAAGTACATTTGTATATTCCAATGATCTCAAATTAGGAAAACTGCCGCCAGTGCAGTGGTCAACAATAAAACCAGTTTCTCTTTAAAAAAAACTACATGAGACACAATAGAGAGCTTCTAGTGCATGAATTTAAACTTTTACCAGAAATGGATTAACAAATGCATGCCAAATTAGCCAAATCAAAAGAAAAATGTTGGTATTTTTAGTATTTGTAGAAATCTGAATGAAAAGTAAAAATGTCTCAGTAAAAAGTAATATTCACCATAGATGTAAAACAATGGCACATTTGATCACATTAGAATCCGGAGTCATTTACAGAAATATTCAAAGATGTATGTCCATCTCTGTTTGATTCTCGCCATTGGCAACTTCACTTCCAGAATAAGATTTAGAGCTTGCTGTTTCTTGGTTTCTTCCAGAAATCACGTTTTTGGTAGAATTGTTCTCATTCTCATGGGACTCATTTTCGTTGGGACTTTGTGACCTTGAATTATCAAAACTCTGGAGGCTGGAACCAGACTGGCTTTCGCTAAGCCTCTGAGACGATGTATGGGAGACAATCTGGCGATCTTTACTGGACCAACTTCTGTTAGACCTCTGAGACCTTGAACTTGCACTGCCTGACCTTGACCTGTTGGAAGATGGAGAACTGCTGTGTACTGCTGGTACATCTGCTGGGATCACCGTCGCAGAAGACAGGGCCTTAACGGAGGTGTTGGACTGATTGGCAGGTTTTGATTGGTTTAAGCTGGTGAAGGAGTGACGTTGTCGAATTGAGAAAGAGTTCGGCTTTGGTAGGGCACTGTTCCGAGTTAATGTTCCACTGAAACCATGGTTGATATGAGAATTGTCTGAAATGAAATACATACATATGTATTTATATGTACCATTCAGTGTCATAATTGTAAATTGAATATCATCATCTTGATTCAATGAATTTATTATAGCCACTGAAATGCATGTTAGTATGGGTCCGTGTATTCATGAAGTTATATGAACTTGAATGATAATATTACAAATAACAGGGCTTATGAAGGAAGTACTTCTTGTTTATCACTCCACTATCACTATATATCAGATTATTAGCATGGCCAAATGCAAAAAAAAATGTGTCTTCCTAATCACATCTGCTACTGAAGTTAAAGGGTCTTGTTCACAGATTTTCATATTTTTGAAAAAAATTAATTAAACAAATATATCAGGTCCTTGGTTCAAAACTGGGACCCCTAGAAGCAAAAGGTTATGCTATACCACTAGACCAGGCATTTTGAATCTGAATGGTAATTTAAGGCTATCTCAGTAATACACATTTTTGCTCAGTTATCAATTTACAAACGCTTTAATATTTTTCTGATTTCCATTGATGATTTTCAATAAACAACCATACATTTTATCATTTTTCTTAGGCAAGAGTGTTTTTATGCTCCCCATATATATATTTATGGGGAGCATATAGTTGCCAGTTTGTACTTCCGTACTTCCTTCTGTCACACTTTTGTTACAGTTTTTCATATCGCCTTCAATACTTTACCGATCTCTTACATATTTGGCATGTAGGTACCTTGCATGGACCTCTACCTTTTGATGAGGTTTGAGGTCACTGGGGTCAAGGTCAAGGTCACCGAGGCTAATAAAAGATTTTCTCAAGGTCATTTTTTTTTCCACACAATTAACCCATATATTGACAAAAAATCATAAGGGAGCATCCATCAGTTTTACTGATATCCTTGTTGTGCTTGTTTGAATATAATGCATACATTTTTTTTTTAATCTGTGACAAAACAACAACAAACAGAATTGTAATTTTTCCAAACTGTGAACAAGTCTCTTTAACCTTGACCGAGTAGTATACATCCTACTGCAGTTCAAAACTTGTGCTTTTCATAATAGTAAAAAAATTCCCGCACAATGCCAAATGAAGTAATATGTAGAAAAATGCAATAATCAATTGATAGAAATTATCAGCTGAAAACAGGGCATAACTTTAGCGATTTATTAGGTACAATAATAAACTTTCACAACTGCAACTGAAGATCGTAAGGAATAATGCATGCAAGTTTGAATGTTGTACCTTGCAGTATTTCAGCAGGTCAAGTTTGTGTCTACAGACAGACAGAAGAACATACGGAGAGACATCCATTGGATATCCATCACACCCATTGCATTTTGTTATGTGTGTATAATCTATGAAATGTTCCTATACTTTCAATCAGTGCTCCAGCTAGGCGTTTATGTTAAGGGGGCTCCCCCCTGCCCTTCCTAGGCCCCACCCTGCCCTTTTATTTATTTTTTATTTTTTTAAATTGAGACATATTATAATTTATAAATCTCTGATTACATTATTATTGCAGATATTTTATTTCCATGGTTTAATACAAATGAAAATAAAATATTCTAAGAATTATTAATAATTGAATATAAAAAATAATAAGCATTATGATTGTCAGATCATATGATCATTTGATCATATGATCATATGAAGCATTCCTCATACGGCAGCGGGGTCGAAAGTGCCCTTTTGAAAAAATACCGCGCTTGAAAATGCCCTTTTGACAAAAAGCCCCCATGCCTCTTTCAAATCCTAGCTGGAGCACTGCTTTCAATACATCTTTGTTTATTTACACTTAAATACAATAACATTTAAATACGCTGATCCAATTACATCAATGAAACATATGTACGTAAGAATTTCTGTTATAAAAGCGTCTTAAATGTGCATTCAAAACCAAATTCCGACTATTGCATCGAGTAAATGCTAATGAGTGAATCGAAAGAAAGGATTGAAAATGCAAATATGTCTATACCACACAAGGTATGATTAAACAAAGAGACATATTCAGTATCAGTATGATATGCTAGGTGTGCATTTTATGGCCTGAATATTTGAATAGTTGAACATAACCCATCTGAATGTTATCAGTGAAGTGTTGTTATCCAGCTGATGAGAGTCCACAAAGGATCATATGATCTGACAATCATAATCGATTTCAGCAAACTGCCACTACTTGGGTCTCTTTAGCTACATGCATATATATCTCATCTGTAGTTGTACTTACATAAAATACTCACATAAAGAACATAATTATATATGAGACGGCTTTGAGGAAATGGGGCTTAATGCATGTGTAGTGCAGTCTGCACAGGCTAATCACCCACAATAATTTCCGTTTTAATGATATTTTTTGGTTTAAAGGCAACTCTTTACAAAAATCCAGTATAGGCAAAACGTGTCATCCCTGATTAGCCTGTGGACTGCACATGCTAATATGGGACGACACTTTACGCACATGCATTAAGCCCCATTTTCCCAGAGTACGGCTACATTATTTTACCAATTTAGTTTATGTGAAGCTGATAAAAGATGTCAAAGCTACCACTCAAAAACACATCTACATTATGCATGGCATGCTTTGATGCGTACAATTTATACTCGGAACATTTTTACTGAAACACATTTGGCTTCAGACAAAAACAAAGAACGCAAACAGAAGAAAACTAGACATGCATGAATCATAACATCAAAACATTTCATTCTCCTGAAACAACTTTACATCTAGCTGCAAAGTTTAAAACCTTAATTTTAAAATATAGTTGATTTAACAACATCAGCTTGTGAAACGCATTCAGGACAATTTCTGTTTAAATTCTTATGTTTTCAAGATCAAATGATTTTTAAAAAGAAAGTAATTTTAGAAAAAATCATTCATCTAAAAAAGTGTAGAAGATATATAGTTAGATATTGGTGTAGTTAGTAAGATATATGCATGTTGTAAGTAACATTCCAGCAACTGGCAAATATTTGTTAAATGTTTATGCATTAATTTGGTTTACAATATTCAATAGACTATTTATTAAATAATTGTGCTTTGTACATGAAGAAGCCTTTATTCCCAGTAATACAATTCACAATAATACCCAGTGCTTTTACAAGAATGTTGAATGTAGAAATATTACATCATTATATTATTAAACTATACAATTGGTGATGCTTATATGGTTCTTGTCAATTACCTAAAGTTATAACTGCCCTATGGAGTATGCAACAGATGTTTCAAATAACTCGAGGCATTTAACATAGAGCAATAACAACAAATTAGAACAACTTATCGTAAAAAATCATTTAAATAGCAACAAATAATATTATAAAATAATAATTTTAGGTATACATGAGAAAGTTAGTTTTGTGGAATTAGTAAAAAAATCATGGAGATTGACTTGACTACCAGAGTATAGCTGATAGGTGACACCTGGGTTCTTTCATATAGTTGTCATGATTTGTTTTCTTGCTTAATTATTAAAAGGAGAAAATCACTGCTTCTGCATGAACACTTTACTGTAGACAAGGTCAGTCATAACTAATAACACATTTATGAAATAACAAAGAGCCATTAATTATGTATGTTAAGTGTATCCGTCAGATTATTTCATTCAACAATATTGTATGACAATATTCTAACGGAGATACGGAGGGTTGAACAATTCGAGTTGAAGCAGTTGTACCAGCTTAACATTTCTTTATCAGATAAAATAATAATAACACACATTCCTTGATATATGAGTCGTGTTCTGAGAAAACTGGGCATAATGCATGTGCGTAAAGTGTCGTCCCAAGCTAATCCGGGACGACACTTTCCACCTAAACTGCATTTTCGCTAAGCAGAGACATCATTTAAACGAAAAATTCCATAAAAGCGGAAATTGTCGTCCCTGATAAAGCCTGTGCAGACTGCACAGGCTTATCTGGGATGACAATTTACGCACAAGCATTTTGCCCTGTTTTCTCAGAGCATGATTCATATGCGTAAAATACTCTGTTATATCATATCAGCCTCTCATGATTACATCACACCAAGCCATGTTAGCGATATCATACAGACAACTAAACACGTGCTAGCATTATCATAGGGACAACTACACACATGATAGCGTTATTATGGCCCTTCACTTTCTTACCCAATTATTCACGCGATTCTAATTATCTGAAAATGAACAAAACATCCATTGCTATAGCTTAGTGGTACATAATCACTGAGTGAAATTATTTGTGACAACCAGGTTATCAAAGACCTTACCACAAGTTTAAGATACAACTGTGTTTTGGAGTTGAAAAGAAAACATGGTTGGGGTCAGTATGCTCATGAATAAACAATATAATTTTATAAAAGATACAGTTATGAGATTCATAAAATTTACTGAAGTTCAATAATTATTGGCGTTGGTGGTTGGCACTTATGCTTTTTTGAAAATTGTATAATCATGGCCTACAATGTTTAATAAGATGAGCAGACAAACAATCTCTTTCTATGATTATGTTTTAACAGTCAGAACCAAAGCCATTAAAAATATCTCTGCATCAAAAACTTGCCTGAAAGAGTAACAAGAGTGCCAAACTGTCACAAGATACGCCCGTTTAAAAAAAATGAAATGCACTAAGTGACCCCGTGACCTAGTTTTTGACCCGGTATGACCCATATTCGAACTTGACCTAGATATTGTCTAGATACAACTTCTGACCAAGTTTGGTGAAAATCGGATGAAAACTATTTGAATTAGAGAGCGGACACTGCTGTGGACGCGGCCGCCGCCCGCCCGCCAAGGGTGAAACTATAATACGTCCCGTTTTGAAAAAACGGGCTTATAAAAATCATAAAGCATATGAACGTACAAAATGAAGAGTCTTATTTGCAACAAGTGTGCATATAATTTATATCATAAAGCCTTTTTTAAACAAAAGTGTCATTATATCGCTCAAACGTTGTGTTTGAAAGCCACACATAAGAGATAAAATACAGTGAACAAAAAATGTGTACTAAGAAATTGCATTACAAACATAAAATTAAGATAAAAAGAAAGAAAAAAAAGTATCTACAAAGTTATGCAATAGCGTCATTGCATAAACAAGTTTGCAGAATGCATCCAAGTCCTCCGAATGAAGTACAATAAAAAAACTGGGCTTACAATTAGCATAGGATTTAATGTTTTCTAAAGTACCAAAGTACCCAATTTGATGTTAGTTTTATTCAACCAATATTAAACATTAGAAAAATTCTTCACTGCCTCTGCACACCACAATAAAAAATGTTAAGTGCAAAACTGTAATTCAAAATCATTATTATTATTTCTATGCTGTTTAATATACAATTAAACCATTTATAAACATAACCTCTTAATGTCTCAACATTGTAAAATGTATTAGTAGGTGGTTGTTGAGAATCAATCAAGCTATTCACTGATGCTCTCCGAGAATTATAGAACTGTTTCATTTGCTTAGAAAAGTTGTTAGTAACAGATATCAGACACTGCTTAAAACATAATTTAATTCCTTATTTAACCCAATATAAATGATGCCGTTAATGGGCAGGTCTATAGTTTGTTAAATTTTATGTGTTGAGTTGGAATTTTTAACCATTTTCAACAGTATTTCAGTCATATCCCGGCGGTCAGTTTACCAACTCACACTTTTCCTGGGATAGCTGGTTAACCAGTACTAAATGCACATATTTATAACAGTAACTGACAACTGCCCTACTGAAATCAAAGGTAAGGGGGGAATTGCTGTAGACAAAATTTCATGACCAATTCGACACAAGTTATGTGGCTGGGCCGGGGATCAAACCCGCCATCCTCTGACTTTTAGTCCAGTGCTCTACCAACTGAGCAAGTACAACAGTAAGTATTGCACTTGAAAATGTCATTTAACAAAGACAGGTTTCAACATTTTCTCTCTTTGAAGATTATAAAATATTTTTTCTAGCTTGCTTGGCAAATTTGCAAACATTTTGATGACTGTGTTTATATAGTCAAAAACACGATAGTAATGGTAGATAACAAGTGTGTATAAAGAATTTCAATGTAATAAACTGTGTCTCATATAGGGAGAACAATTCACAATATCCCGTTACCTCTCCACTCTGCGACGTATCTCCCATCTACAATGCAAACAAGTTTTCACCTTTCATTAGCATTTTTCTTATTTTAAAGCCCTTGCAACAAACGCCATTGTCCCATACACGATGATAAATGATCTACACTTTAATTCTTGGCCTTTCTGATGACATTGTGTGTTTTTTTGTGAACTTAAGGCTAACAAATACACATAGATAAGAAAGTCCACATGAATTGATTGCACAACTGATCATACACTCCTTATTCCTATTTTATCATTGCCTACATACATGATTAAACAAAATGTTTTGTATTTGAGATATAAAATAACTATTAATTGAAAATCTGATCAGTCAATCTACAATTCATGCAATTATTATAACTTTAGAAGTTTATAATCTGTATACAAATTTTCATCTTAAACAGATAAACTGTTAAAAGGTAAAGGGTTGGAATCTAAATATTGCAGTGAGAGGAAGAGGTAAAATTCTTCACCAAGGAACAAGCAATTAGCGTTCTAAACTTAAAATCCACACGCTGGGTCTACCTACCTTCTTTTAGTTTCTTGAACTCTGGGAACATCCTGGCTTGTCTGGCAGCGATAACAAAGGCCAGGATGGCCAGAATTAGGGCGTCAAAGATGAGAACTATCGCAAGAATGTATGCCCAGCGGATCTGGCACTTGTCCATCATGTAGCGATTAGCGTCACTGCCGCAGATACGGCGCACATCATCATCATCAAAACCAGATGGATAGACAAGGCAGCCAACTGCCATAAAGACGGCTGAAAGAATAATACAAGAAAAAATATCTAAGAATNACTCTTTTGACTCTGGCCCCCAAATTCTAGGCTGATTTTCAGGATTTTAGATTTGGGCCAATTGACACCCCTGTTTATAATCTGTATACAAACTTTCATCTTAAACAGATAAACTGTTAAAAGGTAAAGGGTTGGAATCTAAATATTGCAGTGGGAGGAAGAAGTAAAATTCTTCACCAAGGAACAAGCAATAAGCGTTCTAAACTTAAAATCCACACGCTGGGTCTACCTACCTTCTTTCAGTTTCTTGAACTCTGGGAACATCCTGGCTTGTCTGGCAGCGATAACAAAGGCCAGGATGGCCAGAATGAGGGCGTCAAAGATGAGAACTATCGCAAGAATGTATGCCCAGCGGATCTGGCACTTGTCCATCATGTAGCGATTAGCGTCACTGCCGCAGATACGGCGCACATCATCATCATCAAAACCAGATGGATAGACAAGGCAGCCAACTGCCATAAAGACGGCTGAAAGAATAATACAAGAAAAAATATCTAAGAATCAATAGGTTTAAGCCTGATACGAATATTACAGCAGAACTGTATCCAACATTGAATATGTTACATGTTACTAAAGAAATAAATTTATAATTCGCTCGAACAAAGACAAAGGCATGGGCCCTACAATAGCAAACACTATGTTTTTAATGGTACAATATATTGCATGCTTTGAAGGATATTATCAAAAGGGAATTTTACTCCATTGGCCACTGGCATTTTTTGTTAATGGCAATGGACATAAACCCTTGTTTTGTTAAAATATGTACATACTGTCATAAAATTTCATGGTAGATTACACTTTTACAATCCATAAAAGAAGACTTGACTCACCACAACATTTCAGGATACACTTTTTTTGCATATAAGATAAAAAAAAAATCATTGAATAGATTTTAAAGCACTGACCATAGGTCTAAATCATTGTACTAAGAAGGGTCCTTTGACAATCTGTGATATAGAGAACCCATATCTTGTAAAACGTCTAATAATTTAGACTTAACTGACTGTATGCTGAGTAATGTCTAAAAATATAAACGAGACAATACGGAAGGTATCATTATTTGCAGACGAAATTGTAAAATACTTATAATGTATCCTTCTTTTTGTTGGAACCAGAGTCAACATAAAAGGCTGACATTCTAACGATAATGGAGTATGTAGCTCATTTAACGCGTTAGAAAATGACTATCGAAATGGTTACACTTAGCTAAAGAAACTTCAGCGAACAGTTTATATAGTATTGACAGACCTGTCGCGCCAGTCAAAAATCATAAAAAGCGACATTTAAAGCTATGGAAGCCAGAACTAGGTTACACCTAAAGTGCCTGAGCCCTCATGTTGGAGACACAAGTTTGACAGAGACTGCACAGGAGGTGTTGGGGGTTTCAAAGTAGTGCTCACCTGCAATCAGCTGCAGACTTCCACAAATGCGCAGCACGATTCTGGCCTTCAAGAACAGAAACAGCGCCATAAGAATGATGCTGATGATGAACAGCAAAGCAGCGCCTCCAATAAGGAAGCTCCCAACCTGGAAATAGGCATTCTTGATGGTGTTGAAATCAAGGAAACTTCCTTGACATGTGTAGTCGGAGCCCTCCCTGCGTTCACACCATTCGAAGAGTCCGAAGTAGCCGACACCTGGACTTTCCTGTGTATCTCCAAACCAGTATGGCTGAAGGAACGCCACTATGTTGAGAATGGTGTAGCATGCAGCAAAAATGAACCATGCCACTGTGATTGCACGAGAGTTTCTGACATAATTCGTGTGATAGATCTTTGTCACCTCAGCGTTCCATTCGTTTTCTCGATCCATGATGGTTTGTTACTCGAAAACAAAAAGTTTATTAAGTACGTCGAAATATTTGCGGGTGAGGTTTACCTGTTTACCAGGTGCTTCTAAAAATAGAGCTGTCAAACCAGTTTTCGTATGCGACATACTTGCGTCCCTTTAATGCGAATATTTCTGAAGATATAAATACTTGTTATAATAGATTCTCTTAAATGCAAAGTAAATACATAACATTAATATGCATTGGATAAAGTAGTATTGTACTTACATATATATATTTAAGCCAATATATATTTGTAATTCGAAACAAAATCCTCCTTCCCGTCGTCCAGTTTTATTTGTGTAGTTTGCGGTTGATAAAGGCAGTCGGCATCGGCGTCCGCACATAGGGGCACATGGGGTCCCACCCCCCCTGAAAAAATCTAAACGGTAAAATTATGATTCCTGAATTGAAAAATTTGGGTCAGAATGACCCCTTGTTAGTTTCACACGAATATCAACTGCCATTTACATTCAAACAAATCATGGAGATTGTTTAACATGATTAATTCGTGCGAAGTCGAGGGGAAAATTCAAACAATTAACATTTATTCAGTCCCTGAATAGGAAGTAAAGGCGACGTGGTCCCTGCCGAATGTCTCGATGTTTTTTTGTATGAACATATTCTTGTCTTTGTTGTTCCGGTCCCTTTGAACGCTCATCATGAATAATCCTGAGAGCCTGTCGTCGGACATGGTGAATCTAAGCCATGTCTTGNCGAGCATCCATCGTATCCTTGGCCGCGTAGCTTGTTTAAGTTCAGAACGTACTTTTTGCACTGTATCCCTGCAATAGTTGCTGCGTCCATTACATCAAGTGCTGTAAATTTAAGGAACTCTTCTCTTATGACGAGTTTCTCTTCTTCTCTTCATCGAAAAATCTCAGTCCGATAGACAGTTGCTCCGTTCCTGAGATATCTCTTTGAGTGAATTCTATATGAAAAGTCACTAAAATCAAAGTAGAGAGAAAATAGGTATTATCCACTTCAATACAGTCAATTCTTAATCCTGAATCGTAGCCTTCCATATATACTTCATGATGCACCATTATCTGGCCTTATTCTCAGAATTGTCTACGCCTCCGGCGGCAACGGGGGCCAACCCCCCTTGACCCCCCCCCCTAGGAAAATTCCTGCGGACGCCCATGGCTGTCGGTAGATTTCATCACGATTATTTTATATGCAATTGCATATCCGTTTCTCATGTTAAGATTTGTTTTTACCAGACCATGTTATCTGACATACCACTATTCATATATAGGTTTTAATTTTACTTTTAAATGTTTATCTGTTCTTTACATAAAGTATGTATTTTATTAAAGTTATTGTAATTATGATATGATATATGACAGTTTTGTTCCACTCGCTTATCTACGCTGGAACAGACATATGACATGTTTGTTACCCCTCCCCCTCCGAAGTAGGCGGCATATAGCAGTCGCACTGCCCGTCTGTGCGAAGCTTACTGTTTCAGCCATAACTGTGCCGTATATTGATTGATTTTGAAATAACTTTGCACATATGTGAACCACCACAGGTTCATTTTAACCTTATATGTATATTTTTTCTTCTTCTTATAATAAAAAAACAATACTCCAAATATCATCGTTTTCGTAAGTTAATTCCTTTAATTACATTTAAAAAAAGGAACATCTGCGAACGATTCTCTTAAGTGGTCATCTTTATGTTCAACACTTGTACATACCAGTGGTTGTCTTCGCTGGTACCAGATCTTTACTTACTTGGATCGGTGGACGTCAAACTAAACTATGATATCTCTACCCGACTTGTAAAAAGAACCAAAGCAGTGATACGCCAGAGATGTCCACGTGTCTGTCGCAGCCGCTTTATATGCATGTTTATTGCATCCGCGACTTCAATATTTTTTTCTTGAAAAGTCGAACACCAGTAGGAAAATTTCTGCAATAAATCAGTTTAAAATTGTTGTTCTTTCGCCTATTTCGGTCTAGTGCGTGTCTCTTTTGGAGAATACACAAATTGGGTGTGAAACATCTATTTCACAAACTTATATGCAGATAATTACAAATTTATAATTATAATACAAAGAAACTTATAAAAGCGTGTTTTTCAATACAAAATAAACCTAACGTATACGGTGCGCGAGAACGCGATTTGTCGGCTCATTTCGGCGCTGTTGCGATCCGTTGATAAGACTATCCTATCCGCAAATACATTTTTTTTTTGCGGGAAACATCGTGCAATATATATTCGCGAATACAACAATAAACACAGCCAAATAATTAGTGTAAGCAATCTTTGTGTTAGAAATACATTATATTAGTTTTATATCATGTATATATAGAATGTCAACAAGTGCTGTCACTGTGGATGGCAGATGCGCCCGAAGTATCGTTTGACTTAAAATTGTGATCTTGATTTTCAAAGTTGGGGAGAACAGAAAAGTAACAAATGACAATAAAATGAATAACTCTGTAAATATTGAAGAAAGACCTATGGTACTTCTACTCTGAAATTCCTTTCAAAGCCATTTATCAAAATTTTAAGATTGATTTAAATCCATTCAATACTTTAAAGGTTACGATTTGCACAAGAAAATAACTAGCTATCGTCGAGTGACCTGTTTTGACGCGGACCTATTTCGACGCCATTTTTGTTTTGCCTCTGTTTGATACATAAACGACATCGGTTCACGTCATACAAAAGCAAATGGTACACTACGCACAATTTACTATAGTTTGTTATGTGGAAAATAGCGGGTTTAAATGTAAGATATGCTTGATTGGTTTGCAATTGATGGATTTTTATATATTTTACTTAATGCAAAACTTTTGAACACTTTACACCCAAATTTTCTTTTTAAAAAAGACAATGGGAAAATGCATCGATTTCGGCTGCAAAAGTTCACTATTTCATTAATAAGTCACGTGACTGCCAGTTGACAAAACATCGTATAAATAGATTAATTTTCACTATGGAAAAGGTGTACGATTTTCACTATGGAAAAGGTGTACGCGTAAACTTTGATTTGAAGTCCGGATATGTTTATGGTAATGCTGTAATGCAGTTTTAACTACATGTAGCAAGTGTTTATGTTGGTAATTGCATGTTATGTTTATTACTTTTTTTCATTTACTTATAAATATTTTTAGTTTTCACAAAAGAAGTACAGGTTATATTCACCTACTTCCATAAACAAAGCTTATGACAAGGTGTTGCTGACAGGGGTCACTATTAAAACCACTGCCAGAGAATATGGCATCCCAAAATTAAGAACCAAAATTGATTGAATTAATTTCAGAACCAAGGTTGATTTTACAGTTATACAATTTTAAGAACAAAAATCATGAGTTAATATTTCACGCATTCAGTCTCCACAGGAGTGATATTTACATTGAAATCAGGTAACCAATCAGATGCGTCCTTTTAGGGCACTATCAACAAATATGGCCGCCGTCACATAGATATGGATCATGCGTATATCAACGAATTTTTGTTGATAACACAATCAATTCAATTGTAAATGTGTAAATAAAAGGTAAATGTTTAATGAAATAACAAAATTAATTACATAATCCCTATTTTGAGCAGCAAAACTTCAACAGACTGCTTAGATGCGTCGAAATTGGGAACTCGAGGATACCGGTATGTTCTGCAAAACAATAATTAAGAAGCCTGCAACCCAGTAGAGTCGCGGTACTTAAGGAATATTCATTTGCGTCTCAAATCAATCTTCATATATCAGATAAATGATTTAAAAGACAAACATATCTGACTTAACTTCATTGACTTTTTATGACGAAAATCCTTCAATTTTAACTAAGGGAGCAACAAAAATAACACCACTGTCCGCCATTGTTGTTTATTTTTTCGCCTGGTTGATTTGCAGTAAAAAGATTAAACAGCACTTATATTTTATTTAACATGAATTAAACAAAAATTAGACATACCATTCAAAGTAACGTTGAACAAGCAAACTTCAATAACTCCAAAAAAATCGTGGTGGGGAGTGACTACACGAGATTGGAAATGTTATCACCTTCTTATTAATTAGTTGATATTTCAAAAGAACCAAATACAAATCAAAATGTTTTTATTTATCTCAAATAGAAGCATGGAAACCCTTTCGTTGGTTTGTTGATACAAAACTTGTTGGCTGATACAAATACAGCACCCATGGGCAAGAAAGGTGTTGAGAAAGTAGCGAAAAAGTATCGCTAAGCCTTACTGATCTACCTAAACAAAGTTTACGGTATTGGTACAGATTTACTGCATAAGCATTTTTTACAGAAAATGTCAAGGGTCAAGCTAAGTACACATTTATGATTGTAATGCACTCTCCATAGTTTAATAACTGGATTTCGAAACAAAAACATCTGTGTGTAGATTATGTTGGATAATCATGTATTTCATACCTACATAATTATAAAAAAGGCTACATAACATTAATGTTTCCTTAAGTTTCTTCAGCTGCTCTTATGCCACAACGGATATGCTTCCACATCTGTCAATCATTGAAGGATGCTGATTCTGTACCATTAAGATGAATATATCCATATTGGCAGTATTGACACATTTTTGACAAAAGGGTTTAACAAAATTTTGAGGAATGAAGTTGCCAGCATTTCTGGCTTTGTTTAATCACCAGCCATTTAATGGCTGGTTTGATTATTACCTTCAAAAATGTAGATGCACAGGTAGTAAAGCTCCAAAGACTGTAGCCTTCATGGACCAGCACAATATTTAAAAAACTAAGTTTTGAAAGGCCAGATTAATAGTTAAAAAACACTCGTTAGTTTTAAGATGACTACAAATCTTTTATGAATGGTCATTTTTATACGTCCATTGAAAACGGGACGTATTATAAGATCACCCTTGGCGGGCGGCACAGCATTGTCCGCTCTCTAATTCAAATTGTTTTCATCCGATCTTCA
>VMBQ01005691.1:0-21854 GCA_007657795.1 Dreissena rostriformis
AGGTCAAAGGTCAAGGTCGCACAATGGCTGCCACTACAACTGACAGCCTATTTGGGGGGCATGCATGTTTTACAAACAGCCCTTGTTACAATCGTTTAGGATAAGATATATTTTTTGAATGTGTAAATATTTTGTTCACTATTTTTGGTCTACAATTTACTGTAAGTTTGAATTTTATTTTTTTATTCCATCACAAATTCAGTTTGAAGCGGGTATAATGGAGAGATTCTGTGGGTTGGTTTGTTGCTATGTCGGTTTGTCAGTCTGCATAATATGTTATATGTTTGTGGAGCACACTTCTTAAACAGTTCTCAAACAATTCAACGTAAATCATATTATTAGCCTAGGGGTTTTTTCTGCCTATTTTGGGAAAAGGAGTCTGACCAAATTAGGAATTTTTTATTGACAAAATTGTCCATTTTGGGAATTTTTGCTTCGATGAAACGGCTCATTTTGGGAAAACATTGGGAATTTATCATGCTTAAATCAGTCAGTGGTTTAAGGTCGCGGTGGTGTAGTGGGTGAGGTGTCCGCCTAGCGATCAGGAGTTCATGGTTCGCTCCCTACTCGGGGAGCGTTCTTATTATCTCCTCCATAGACACCAAGTACTGGTTCTTCCCAGGAAACGGACTCGACAGTGTCCATATCTGCCTATAATAGGCCTTCCTGTAATAGTCAGCAATTGACTGTAGGAAGTACGAAGTACAAGTAACAAATAAATTTGTTTTTATTTGTTATTTTGTCTTCTTTATATTATTCATTTCATTTTTGAATGAATTTGATGAAGACTGAACTTTATCTGAGTCGCTAAAGGCTTTATTACGTCGCGGATGAAGGAAAGTCACTTTTTCGATATAAGTTATGTTTACTTTTTACGATTTTGATTTTTGTTGTTGTTTTTTTTGTTGTTAAAGTAACAAGCTTTAAAGCAAGATAATTTCTATACCTGCCAAATGATAAATAGAAATTTTATTTCAAAGCGGCGCAGTAGGGGGCATTGTGTTTCTGACAAACGCATCTCTTGTTGTTATTAGTTATGTTAGGTTAAGGTCTGCATGCAACAAGTACATATCTCTGTAACTACGACAGATATGTCATTGAAACTTCACTCATATGTTTGGGATCATCATGTGAGGTCACAGACCAAGGCCCATAATTCTGACCTGCAATTTAGCAGCATTATGCCCCTTATTGTTCTTTGTGTACTCAAGAAATTTAGCTTAACATTTGCGTCCAAAGCATGCATATCTAGCATTTGTAGCCGGTTGGGTCAAGGTCACTGTTGCTAAAAATAGAAAAATGGTTTGAGCTCAATAACTTCAGTAAGGATAGAGATATTGCTGATATTGTTTAGGCACATTAAAGGCAGATCTAGCAAAGGATTACATTAAAGTGCTAGTGGGGTCAAGGTCACTGTTTCTAAAATTTAATAAACATGTGGAAAGTGTCTTTCTGGATGAGCCTCTGTGAACTGCACAGAATGATTAAATCAGATGACATTTCACGTGTGTACATAATGCCTGAGTTTCCAATAAACACCTCATGTTTTGGTAATGCCCTTACTTTCCCCTGTAGGTGTCACCCTGACGGCCCTAGATGAGACCATGTACGAGGTGTTTGCTCCCAACAAGGAGGCCATGGAGGAAGCCATGGAGGCCATTAATGCTCTGCTGCAGTCCAAGGTGACCTAATCAGATCTGGGCCCGTATTCACCAATAATATTCTTTCTGTAACTGCTTGGTTCCAAGGTTAGAAGGAAAAGGAAGTTCTAACATGGAGACAGCCTATTGCAGAGACAACCAGCTGTAGTTCCTTGCAATTACCCAGTTGTGGTAATCTCCCTTGGAACCAAGAAACCCTTTATCCAACTATACTTACTGATTTCCTATCCAAATTGATTTAAATTGGATTATAGAATATAATATTCATATAATCAGTATTAAATTGAAATATTCAAGAATTGCTTTAATTTTAGTCAAACGTGGCATTTACCCCCTTTATTTTCATCATTCTTTATGTAGTACATTTTGTTAAGGACATAATCAATAGAAGTAAAAAGCCTGTATTTATTCAAATGCTGGACATATTTTTTCTTGGTTCATGTCTTTTCTTTATTCTCAAGTCTAAGAATCAGCTGGTGAAAATGGGTCCTTGTTTTGTTTTTGATGGAATTGTTGTTGATTCTGATGATGAGGATGGTGGGGTTGAAGTTGAAAATGATGACCATTATGGTCATATTTACATAGCTGGGTGTAATAAACCTCTTCAACAATATCTTGAGATATCTATTATCTACTTTCATTTCAGATTAAACATGTTTTCATTTCTGATTAACTTTAATAAAATCTCAATGTTTTGTTATTTTTTTTTCAACCAGATTCATTGCACTTTTTTTAGCAAAACAAAGAGACTTTTTTATTTGTCATGGTTTTGTTGTTTGAATAACTTGAAATATTTCCTTTCAGAAAGAACCTGAACTTGAATTCAATGCAGTCTATGAATCAAAAATAAATGAAATCAGGTAATCAAAGAATTAGCATTTATGAATTACGTACTTAATATTTCTTCCATACAAATTATAACATGTTATTGAATTAATGTCCTTTTATCATAAAATTTAAAACTATTGTAGAAAACAAATAAATAACATAAGATATCTTAACAAAAAAGATATATATTTACAAAAAAGAAATATAAATGATTTAATGATGAAATTACGCAGTCATTCATCTGTAAAAATACATGTAAAACCTTTAATCTTTTTTTAGCTCAGCTGAGCACAACGTGCTCATGGTGAGCTATTGTGACCGCCTTTTGTCCGTCGTGCGGCGTCCGTCGTGCGGCGTCAACATTTACCTTGTTAACACTCTAGAGGTCCCATTTATTGTCCAATCTTCATGAAACTTTTACCTTGTTAACACTCTAGAGGTCACATTTATTGTCCAATCTTCATGAAACTTGGTCAGAACATGTGTCCCAATAATATATTGGACGAGTTCGAAAATGGTTGCGGTTGGTTGAAAAACATGGCTGCCAGGAGGCGTGGCAGTTTTCCAGTATGCCGTGGTAAAATCACCATCAGTGTTAGTTCTTCTTATATTAGTAATGGCTCATTTGATGTCTTTCTGGGCTGTTTAATATTAAATGGACTGAGTACTATTTGAGCCTCGTTCTGGGAAAACTGGATTCAATGCATGTGTGTAAAGTGTTGTCCTAGATAAGCCTGTGAAGTCCTCACAGGCATATCAGGCCCAACACTTTCTGCCTTCATGGTATTTTTCGTTAAAAAGAAGTCTCTTCTTTGCAAAAATCCAGTTTAGGCGGAAAGTGTCTTCCTTGATTAGCCTATCCGGACTTCCTGTGCTAATCTGGGACGTCACCTTATGCACATGCATTAAGCCTCGCTTTCTTAGAACGCAACTAATTTATTTCTGTCCTGTAGAGAGACTGGAGTGCTAGTACAGCTGCATCCTGCCATGGACCCAGTGTTCCTGCCTAACAGACAGCTCGACCACAGAGAGGTGCGTGTAAACTGTCCTCCAAATAATATTAAGCGATGACTGGACACATTCTTTATTAGATACACTAGTTGCACACTCAAAATTATACTCCTTACTTACCCTAATTGGATGTTGTCGGCTCTTTGTAGTATACTTAAAAGAGTACCCGTTGTACTTTTAAGTAGTTACTGAGCAGACAACGACCAATCAAGCTTTACTTATGGTTCTGGTCCCTGTCTTATCAAAAGATTTTACGAAAAGTTTAGTAACAAATTTTTAGCTCACAAGAAATCAGTTACTATCATTACTTTCAAATACGGCTCCAGCTCTGCATTTTAAATAATCATTTGAAAATTTATGCAGTAAACCTGCTACCAAATGTATGAGCGTGAAACTGTGGTACATTTTTTAAAATTTCTATACCAAATAATTGATCCACGTGCCTGGAAAATGGGGCTCAATGCATATGCATTAAGTGTAGTCCCAGACTGCACAGGCTAATCAGGGACAACAATTTCCGCTTTAATTGTATATTTTGTTTAAAGGAAGTTTGTTCTAAGCAAAAATCCATTTTAGGCGGAAAGTGTCGTCCCTGATTAGTATGTGGGGACTGCGCAGGCTAATCTGGGACAACACTTTACGCGCATGCATTAAGCCCCGTTTTCCCAGAGCGAGGCTCAAATTATTGTTTCTATGCCCTACAGGTTAAGCATGCCAGTGCCCTGGGTCTGCAGGTGGGTCAGATGATTCAGGTGAAGTACTATGGGCGTGACCCGGTAACCGGACACCACCGCGTGTCCAGGAAAGCCATACAGGCACTGTCCACAAAGACCTTCCAATTCATGGACACTGACAATGAAAAGAGCATCAAGAAAAAACGAAAACCTTGAAAACATATTTTCTGTGCTTCCTGTTATGTCTTGTTTAAGTGGTTGATAGCAAAAATTATTACAATTATGTACATTAGGAAAATCATTAGATTGTGTTTAAACTGGTGTCTGATACAAAGTCTAACCAGGATATGGGCACTTAGGACTTGAATGGTGGCATGAGGAATTGAAGAACTTCCACTGTGATACTTCAAATTAAAACGTGTACAATATTAAATATCAATGATTTATTTTGAGTTGGGTCTGTAACAAAGAAAACCTTGAAATTGTCCTTTTTTCTGTACTGTTGACATACCTTATTTAATTTGTGGGTAGAAAATGTACGTATAATATTCTGGATCAAACAAGATGTGCCGGTATAATGTATGACAACACCGAGAAGAGTGGAGAAAGGAAGCAAAAAACATAGACAGGGTTTTTTCATATTTTAATGTTTTCCTTTGTGATAATTTTATTTTTCGATAGCAAAAGTAATGTTTTAATTCAATTGGGTTATAATAATCGTTCTTAAATAAAGATGTAGCAGTATATGGACACGAGAAAAGTGAGAAAATACCAGGTGTACCAGCATAAAGATGAGAAAAGTGAAAAAAAAGTGAAAACCTTGCATCTGCCAGTAATTTGGTTCTTTTGTGTACCACTGTGATACTTTGTTTTAGCTCTGGACACCATTAAATTGGGTTTCATAATCAAGTTTGAAATGTGTATCGTTTGTGACTTACAGATGTTAAGAAATGTAATTAATTTTAGGTAATGTCTAGATTATATTGGGTATTTTGCATAGTTCTGGTTATTGAAGAAATTGTGAACACGACTTGTGTATGGCCGCTTTTGTACTTTCAGTTTTATCTGTCAATGATTTTGTTCAAACTTTTTATTGAAAGTCTGCTTGAATATAATGGTTTTATATAATAGAAATTCACTTTGCTTTGAGAATAAAACCAGAATTGTACACAATACGATATTTATAAAAAAAAGTAAAATGTTTATGTTAAATTGATTTGAATATATAAACCAGTATTGTACACAATAAGATATTTATATAAAAGTGAAATGTATGTCAAATTGATTTTTATCTCCAAATATATGCACTTTTTTTTATCATACCATATATCACAATTAAACCATAATGACTGGTTTACTAGTATTCAGCTTTAATTGCGTAATTTCAGTTGCTGTTTTTAGGACATTGTCCCCATAAGGCCCGTTTTGATAACATTGCCCCTAAAAAATTTAAGTTGTCTTTGTAGAATAAATATTTAAAAACCAAAATAACATCTCATGTTATTTATTAATGAGGAAAGGAGTAGGGTTAAACAAATTGTAGGCGTCATTCCATCGGTGCGTGCATGCATGATTCTCTTTGTAACACATTTCTGTGTTCGTTCAAGCCCTCAAACATTTTTGCGTGTGATTTTCGTCAAACTCTTACAGAAAGATTATTTTCAAATGCTACATGGAATTTTTCACACTTTCGTATTTATATTTTAAGAGCTATTGCCCTTTGTTTAATATACAAGCTTCAGTGTGCAACTCTAACATTTTGTTTTGTGATTATTTATTTAAAGAATAATTTTCTAATTAAGTTATACAGCGCATTTTGTCAAGGTTTCACAATGACATGATTTTTAAGGAGTTGTTGATTTTGTTTAAAATTATATATGAATGATTCTGTGCACAACTCCTTTTACATTTTGGTTGCAGTTTTCGTCAAACGATTACAGAATGATAATCTCTTATGCGCTTCAACACATATTGTCAAGGTTTCACGGTTGTTATTTTTTAATGGGTTAATTAAAATTACTCTATGCCAGGACTTAATTTTGGGTTTTAGCTCAACTGAGCACATGCTTATGGTGAGATTTTTTTATTGCCTTTTGTATGTTGTCCCCCGCATTAATTGCTCAATCTTCATGCATTTTGTTCAGGAAATTTTTACCCAATGATATCTTGGGTGAGGTCGTTACTGGGTCATTTGGGATAAAAATTAGGTCGCTAGATCAAATAAAAGGAAGTTTGTGAACACTAGAAGTCACATTTTTTTTAAACTTTCTCAGAACATGTTCTAATGATGTCTTGGCCTAGTTTGAAAAATGCTCTGGTCTGTTGACAAACATTTGTATATAGAATGCAAATAAAATTCATCTGGCAACATTTGAACTATCATGGCAGTGTTGCTTGCAATGCAATGTCACCCGCTATGACATCATATTGATTGAAATGTAAAGGTATTTACAAACTGTGAGTAAAAAATAATTGTCTTACAAAGTCATTTGTTTCTGCAGAATAAAACATATTGTGCACATTATTTTAGGCCTTTGTTTCTGAGCTAATTCTTTGCAGGCAGTTGTGGAAAAGTGATACAAAAATTGTACACAAGTAAAATGGCGATTTAAAAACATATGTAAATTAGATATATTCGGTTTAACAAAAGCATCATGGGTGTGAATGATTGTAATTTGATGCAATTTAGTAATTATTACATTCTTGGAGGGTGAATGCTATGTTTTTATATTTATTGGAAGGACAACAAAAATGTAAAAGAAATAGTTTATTTTAACATGAAAAAACAGAGCAATAACAGTTTAAAACAAAAATGAACATTGAATAAAATATGTATCAACTAAAACTTATATATTTAAACATTTACAACAACCCATGCACATATACTCATTCATGTATGCATGGGGTTACAAATCAGCAAATTAATACTGGAAATGAGTTTAACTAGAATTCTACAATTTTACATGATTATGTGTTCTTTAAAATATATATTTGTTTTTGTCAGCCTGTAGTTATTCTGTGCATATAACTATTGTTTTATTAAATTACGTTTATCATTTCAAAAAATCAGTTTCATTGTTTCCAATTATGATAATTATATGTCATGGAAAAATCAGTGAAAATCATGGTTTTGTAAATAACAATTAAAATCAATTTTACATAAACATGGCAATTCCTATTGCACATTCAAATGTATACACTCATAACAAAAATGCTTGTAAGCAAAACAAACCTAACAACGGCAATATTATAACCTTTCATATATTCCTCAGACATAAAAAACAACAAAAATAGAGCAACATATTAACAAGTGTAAACAAACAAGAAGAAAGCCAGTATTTTGATCGCCAAGTGCATGTTTGTAAGAAATGTGAGTTTATATTGGACTGGAAAAAAGCAACATATTACATTAAATGGATGGATCAAAACGATTCAAAAGAATATTTGTATACCTTGATTTTAATTGCAGCCAACCTAGTCCTAGTTTGATGTTATTGATGAAGTTTTCAGTATGTTAAGAAGAAACTTCATTTGGCATGCTTATAAAAAAAAATCTATCAGTTTATGCATAAAGAATATCCCAAAACAAATATGTAAGGTACTGATGTTTAAAACTGAGTAAATGGTAAAAATGAATATTCTGAAAGTTCGTTTATAAAAAAATAATTAAATATTTTTTAATTCATATTCATATACTAATAAGGTTGCTCTCATTCAAAAATCAATAATGTAAATCTGGTCTTTCTGTCAAATACTTTACAGGACTGTATGCAATAAAAATATACTGGTAGACGTTCTTTGTATAACATGATCAAATATATAACAAGAAAAGAACAATAACAACTGGTAAAAAACCTGATAACATCCTTAAAATGGACAATATTGTCCAACAATTTAATATGTTAATAAACTATACATTAACAAAATACCACAATTGAAATAGAGGAATGGAAGTTTTACTTCATTTCAGTAATGCAGCTTAACATTAATCAATAAAAATTAGTTTCAAAAATAAAACATGTATAAATATATATTTCATTGAAATGGACAGATCTTCTTAAGAGGAAGGAAATGATGTATGTTGTCAAAAATTATTCTTCAATGTATTCCGGAACGACTTGATCTTGGCACGAATGAAGAATTCTTCTGGAATAGGATGTGAACGATGGGAATTCTTCACTATCCGAGACAATTGTCTGGAACTCCATATCCACATCAGGCACCAGATGTTCGTCCACGTACTGTCGTGGGCTGTGCGTACGGATCAGGTACCTGTCGTCGTAGAAGACCATAGAACTATCCATGGAGCTGTCTGCCTGGAACCGGTGTGAGCTTGTATCCAACACCTGGAATGGTGAAGGAGACCGCAAAAACCTGGGTGAGGATGACCTGGAACTGATGGGAGATGGTGATCTCTGAATTCTTGGTGAAATGGACCGTAGATTATCAAATGAAAGTCCTAATACTGACGAAGAAAGAGCTTCAATCTCTGCTGGAGATGTCGAACGAGGTGAACTTTGAGAAAGAGGCTGCATGGTAACTGTTGAGGAGTCAAATGATACTCCGTCCCTGGTAAGTAAGTCATTGAGGTCAGTACTAGGATCAACCATATGAACAAGCGAATGAACATTACTTGAGCTTTCATCAGAACAGTCGACACCAGAATGCTCATTTCCAATTGGATCTTCAGAACTCTTATCTGACTGCTGCGAGCCAGTTGACTGAGATATGTTGGGTTCAACCTCATCACGCCACATCTGCAGCAGACTTTCTACATAAAGGCTATTCCTGAAGAGATCTGAAGGATCATTATGGCAAAGGGAGACTGGAGAGTTGGGAGGAGGGCAATTAGTTGAACTTCTATCATCTAGTGCACCGGTATCTTCATTGGCTATGGGCAATTTCTCATTGTTGATTGGGCTGTAAATACTGCTGTTGCCACTTTCAAAATCATCCCAATCATCAATAGTCTCTGTGCATTCCAAGTTGATGTCAGGTACATTCTGGGTACTGAAACTATCAAAGAGATGGGGGAACCTCCTTCTGTGGTGGCTCAGCGTCAGTTGGTTCCCATGAGGCCAAGCCTGATACATCTGAAAATTAAATTGTATGATTGAGTGAAGATACTTGGGTTATATAATCTAAGATCATAGTGCCGAAAACAAAAAAACTATGTGCGTGTTATAGGGGTATATTTATTAACTTGAAACATTCAATAGCAACCAAAAATTTAGCGACAACAATTCTGCCTTGCATTATAGTGCATACGCAATATTTTTTAAGTTTGTTTTATAATCAAACACACATACTGACATAGTAACTGTTGCGGAATGTAGAGAAGCTAGATTTAAATCAATACTCGATAAAAAATATCATGCTTGACCCACAGCAATTTAGGAAATAAATACAATGTTCCATCACATAGTTAATAAGATATTTCTAGCAAGCTTTTATAGTCTTCATCACGTGTTAATTAAGGTAACTTAGTATGTATAAAATTGAATACAAAGCAAATAGTGAACCAATTCTTATAATTTCTTTTGGATAGAACAGACATGTAGCTTTAAAATGCATAGCCATAGGGTTTTACATTATGGTTTGACAGGGCTTCAAAATAACTGTAATATTTATTTAAATTGGCGGGGAATATAAATTAAACGAATTTGCTTGTTTAAACTGATATTAATGTTATTGATTGTTACATTTTTTTATGGTATTTAGATCTTTGTTTTTACATGATGGTTAACATAAGTGATATCTTTCCATTTTACCGCGGAAATTTCCGAACGGAAGTGATGATAAAAAGAGTGACAGACAGTGGTGTTGTTTTTGTTGTGACATCAGTCAAAATTGACGGGTTTTCGGTATGAGAAAAGTAATGTCAAATATAATTGTCTTTTCAATCGTTCAATCGATATATAAACATGGCGTAACTTGAGACGCAAATGATTATTCATTTAAGGCTTCAGTTTAGAAACTTTAGACTAAAGTTTAGTTTAGTAACGCGAGAATACCGGGTTTTCAGGCTACACTATAGGGGTATAGACGTAAGCGTTTTGTTGTATTATAAAAAATGAAATCCTTTATTTCAACTTACAATTGTTAACTTTTGAGACTATCGGAAATATAAACATAAGTTGCAAATCGCATAATTTGTGCTCACCTTTTGTTTTGATTTTGCCCGCCCAAAATACTGTAAGGCTGTCCGCAAGGTGTCGTCGCTATTGTTTCAAATACAGAACTACACCCTACTGTAGCAATTTTCCGATTACATTGTACCATTAATAGCAATCTCCATGCAGAGTTGACGTTCCATGCTCGCACATTCAATGTGAATGTAATGTGACCGTCGTGAAAGAGATTGCATTAATAGAAGAGAATTCTGGTAATCTCAAAGCCACATAAAGTTTGGAAATCATCGATTTTCCGGACACAGCACGTCTATATTACAATGATAATTGGGAAATCATGGATAATCAGGTAACAATTTAAGACACACTGATTGTGTGCTACACAACTGAACACTAACTTAAAATGCGATGCAATTAAAACACGCTGTCAAAAAATTAAATTCGCAAAACTCTGCAATACTTATTACATTCAAAACAAAACTTTCGTCAGCCTACACATCGTCTGAATACATTCCGATTCTCCTGAAACACGCATAAAAACAGGAACACCTTCGTTCAACGTTTAAGTAATAATGTAAGACACATCTTAGATAACAGATCTATAAACGCTGTTTTAGAGTTCTTGTGCCGAGGAATTGAACCACAAGATCGATGGTCTGGGTTTTTTAAATACCAACAAAACGACACGCAGTTGTTTATGGACCGATTAATAACGATGCTGCGAACTTCTTTCTGTAATAATTGTTACCGAGTAGTTTTGCAAAGCAAATTGTGTTCTAAAGGCATGAAGTTATGAAGATAAGAGAGTATCATGTGAGAATAATTATTAAAGGGACTTGTTCACAAAGTGCTTAATAGCCAAACACCACAAAGACAAAGAGTTGTTTGTTGACCGATTACATAGGCGGCTCCAAGGTGGGGGGGGGGGGGCCCCCCCCCCCCCTAAAATTTCGGTTAGTCATCGTTATATAAAACNCTAGGATATTGGCATAGATATCAATGCGGTTTTATACATATATGCGATAGACACCCTCGTAAGATGCTGTTTCTAAACCCACTGTTGGACAGTTAAGTGAGATTGAAATGAAATCAAAGCAAGTTCTAGCTGACTGTGAGACTGTTAGAGAGTTTCGGACTATGTACATGTATTATACTCTGCGCAATTGAGTGATAGATCTATAACGAATCAATTAAATAAAATCTCGTCTTCATCTTGGTCATTATCTTGCTGTAGGTACAAACATTGTTTTCATGCTCTCCCCCTCTCTGCTGTATTCGCCACTAGCCTGATAACCGTCGGTATGTTCTTCTTTATAGCATTTCTTCCGGCTATATCCACCCGTATTACGTATAAACTATGCACTTTTTTGGCATTATAGGAAGGTACTTTGATGAAAGTACATAAGGCGTGACATGCTCGAGAAGTGGTTATGGCCTTCATCCCGCCCCCCCCCTAACCAGAAATCCTGGATCCGCCCCTGGATTACTAACGATAATTAAAAAAAAATCTAGTCTGACATGATTTGAAAAATAGATCTATTTGTACATTTTAAATAAGAACAAGTATATTTTATTATGTTCGCCTTAGTTTATGGTATTTGTTCAGCATCGTTTAAGAGTATTTATGTTATATAACGCTGTTTAAATTATACTTATGATGATGTTGAGTGTCATCTTAAAATAATGAATAATCAGCACTTGAAGATATAATTTCAAAGTGTGCCTATCAATTTCTACTGTACCGTATTAAACCTGTAAGTGGTGCACGAACCATCAAATTCGTAATACATACATGATTGCTATTTTCTCATTACAATAAATACTCAAAGATGATGCCGCTTATATCTATTACATATTTCTCATTTGCATATGAAAGTGTGGCATTAAAAGGATCAATTTAACTTTAATTTGAATCATTTTATAATGAATTAACATATAAATTGTCAAACGGACGCCTATTTGTGTTATTAATACGTTTGTACACTGCACATTTCCTATCATGTGAGTGTATTTCGAAGTTAATGAGGTCCTTCCGCGACTATAGCTGCAATATGTGTGGACCCGGAGATTGTCCCAGCACTCATACCTTATTAACTTACTAGACTCACACAAATTGGGACACATTTTGAATTTTAGCTGCTATTTGCAGCAATTTAGTTGTTAGTGAAAGATTTTCAAATTTGGTTTGGTCTTGTGTTGTGGGGGGAAACCGGAGTGTCCGGAGGAAACGGCACCTGTCCGATATGGTGACCACCAACCATACTCACATGCTTCCTGGAACGGGACATCCGTATGAAATGTCGACTATCAAGTGTCGTTTAGACCGAGATCTAGATTGGTAACTCTGTGGTTTAGTGCATATCGAATTACACAACCATGATTCTCAGTTCGTTTCGAGCTCATATTTAATGGTTCTGCAGATCATATCCATGCCCCTTTCACGTTGTCTATACAAGCCATATATGATGTTTAGCATACGGGATGGAGGTCAGCACGGAATAGTCCAAGATCATGGTGAATAGCAAGACCAAACACCAGTGCAGATATCACCATGAACGGCGAGAAGCTAGAATAAGTTACCTGCTTTAAATACTTGGGCGCAACCAAGTCCAAGGATGGTACCAGTACCGCTGACGTCCGAATAAGAATTGCCATGACGATCGCAGCGATGGCCAGACTGAGCAGATTGTGGACAAGCAGTTCCATCAGCTTCCCCACCAAGTACAGGCTCTACAAGTCCCTCGAAGTCTCCATCTTACTCTACGGCTGCGAGACCTGGACGCTTCACGCGGACACATACCGCAGGATACAGGCATTTAAACATAAATGTCTCCGAAAACTGCTCCCCATCTCCTACACGGAACACAAGCCCAACGAGTACGTACGGAAAATGACTGCAACACTTGTTGGTCCACAACCGCCCCTACTGGCGACCGTCAAACGACGAAAGCTGACTTGGTTTGGACACGTCACAAGGCACGACTCTCTGTGCAAGACTGTTCTCCAGGACACGCTAGAGGGAGGTAGACGTCGGGGCCGTGAGAGAAAAAAACTGGATGGACAATGTAAAAGAGTGGACATCTCTTCCAATGGATGAATTACTCTCAGCAGCACACACCATACCTGACTGGATGAGGATTTCTGTTTCGTCGTTTCTCATTTCCCCCTAACGGCCAAACCGGTCAAGGGATTGATGATGCTGATGATGACGTTACATTGCAAGATTTTGCAACGCATTGTACACGTGTACAATGATCATCCCGTGCGTATATCACAGTTTTGTCATGTTTTGTGTATTCACTCTCCTGCCTAAAGCCCATTTCGTCTTAGTGGCTAGCATTGACACTTATGGATTGCAATGTTAAGGTTTGTCTACACTGTATGAAATGTTAAGCATGAAGGCTGTGTTCAAGATAGGCATTCCGATGGCCCAGTTTTGTAATTTACAAAATAGAATGTTTAGACAACATTTTGCAAAACACCGAATAAGCAGACATAATAACATTCAAAGACGTAATTCGTATAATAGAGCCGTTATTTCGTTTATAACTAGACTTGTGTCTAGACATTGCACTTTTGTCTCAAAACTCCACTGATGTCGAAACAATGAACCAATATATATCTAGGTGCACACATTCTGAAAAATCTTTATATTTTGTAAAGTTTCATCCCTGTAGCATCAATACTTTATGAGATACGGGCAACACCGCAAAAATAATAATCAGCAAATGGTAGTCCTTTTTCCACAAATTGTTGTCCGGCTTTGAGATCACGAGATAAGCCTAGCAGAGTCTTTGGATGATATAGGGTTTGACTATTTACTATTTTTTTGCAATAACAGATTTAGATACTGAAAACGACTGTATTTTTCAATGGTGGAGTGTTAATGAACTAGTTGTTTTTTTTTTATTTAAATACAATATGTTGAATTGTTATAATTTATCAAAGTCGGTTATAAAAACATAAATAAGAATGAGAATATCTTCTAGAAATTCAACATTGATCTTAATTTAAGGTATCACACATCTGAAACTCGATCGTTCTTATAGTTCAAAACATCATCATAGTCACCATCATAATCATCGTCGTCGTCATCGTCATCATCACCACCACCATTACCACCATGATCATGATGATCATGATCATCATGATCATCATGATCATCATGATCATCATGATCATGATCATGATCATCATCATCATCATCGTCATCGTCATCGTCATCATCATCGTCATCATCATCATCATCATCATCATCATTTACGAAAGTTAACTACGTTTCAAAATAACCATATAAGGAAAACTGCCAACAGACCGGAACCATTTTCTAACCCAGCCCAGATATCTCTAGAACAAATGTTCTGATAACTTTTTATGAAGATTGGACTCAACATGTGACTTCAAGAGTTTAAACAAGGTTTAACTATAGCCATATAAGGAAAACTGCCAACAGACCGGAACCATTTTCGAACCAAGCCCAGATATCACTAGAACAAATGTTCTGACCACGCTTCATGAAGATTGGACTCAAAATGTGACTTCTAAGTGTAAACAAGGTTTTACTCTAGCCATATAAGGAAAACTTCTCCGCCCCCTGTGCGCTATGTTTTTCATTGCCATCAAAACATCGCATATTTCATAAGAAGGAATTTACATCGTCACCTGTTATGTAATACGAGCTCTGTAAGTTTTAAATGCGGAAGTATCTCGCTACAATAGCGCACCATTGATTGGCTATCGGCGTACAATGCCTTCAATCGGTATCCCTCGCAGATTATCATTAATCGGTACTTATACGATATTTGACGGAAAGGGCCGAGAATGTGCGATTGCAATGCCTTATTCAGTGTTAGACAATTTAACAAACTTCACATGAGAAAATCGAATGGTAGTGAACGGATTTTAAATGAAACATATTTTTAACATGTGTTTATTACCCAAAATACTACATCTGTTGGTATTGGCAGCTAGTACAACTGAAGGTAATGTTAAGTTTATTTTTATGCAAATTAACTAATTAATACCGAACTGCACCGATTTATGAGGTAGATAAATTAAACATGTGTGTCCCATACTTCATAATTAAGATAATAATCTTTAAATGGCACGAAAGAATAATATTGAATTTTAATTTAAATACAATGTAGAGGTGCATTAACTAATCAGTTGAACTTAATAAACTACTGAATAACTTTTAACACAAAAACGGGATTTTTTTTTTGTTTTGTATTCGTTAAAATGTTAACATCACGTTAATAATTAATATTATATTGTTCAACTGCTTTATACGCTGAATGGTACATTCGTAAGTCGTTTGATCCTGAGTACATGGTTCGAATTAAGTCGAAGTTATTTATTTTTCTTGTTTTCTTTTAAGCTTGACTATTCGAAGCAAGCTATTTCACTCGCTACGACCTCGGCGTCGGCGACTGAGCTATGTTTACGTTTCACTCGGGAATGGCTTGATGAATTTCATTCAAACTTTTAACATGTATTCTCCGTATTAAAATAACCTCATAGACAAAGTTTGGGAACTCTTGTTTGAAATTTGTCAAAATAAGGGGCTATTTTGCACTTAAACATGCATGTATGCACTATATAGGCTGGATCTAGTTTTTAGACTGTTGGCGTTAGCCAATTGACTTAAGTAAACTGCACTTCAAAAAGACGTATTTTAGTCGGTTGTTCCTTTCACCAACACGTTGAAATGCCCGGATGTCCCCGGGCATACGAAATAGATAAGATATTCAATATAGCATTTTCTCATTCTTACCATTTTTCACTTAGAAACTTTTTCTAAGGTTTTCTCCTTTTTTAGTGAAAGTTTCTGAGACCATTTTACGTGAAAAAAAAAACGTTCTTGGAAAATAAAACGAATTTCGTTCGTAAAACAATTCTGTTATTGGCCAAAGCGAGTGCTTTAACGGATTTACGCATGCGCGATTACTACTGCGTTATTATAGGTGTTATGTTTCGCGGTCATATATAGAAGCTTTTTTGGCGCAGTGATAGCGTATTCGCTTACAGATCAAAAGGACGCGGGTTCGAATCCCGGCAACGTAAGTTTTAAGTTTTTTTTTGTTCAACTTTTTTTTTCTTACTATAAAAATAAGTTAAGACTATTAAAAACATTAAATATATTTTATCATTCATATCCAATGACTTTTGAAAAAATGCAAAAATCTGTTAACAATCCCCTTAAAAACGTGGATGGGAACGAGATTTTGATTAAATTATCGTCGTTCCACAACTTGTTTCATATTTGCCATCATTCCAATAAATATGTTCCTAACATTTTTTGCTAACTTTTTGCAGACTTATTTATGTGTTTTTAACAAGGTGAATCTCGTCGTATTTGATGTTGTGATAACACACGTTTTCAATGTATTTATTAATGGGTTACACTACTTTAAATAGTTTCAACGGATAAATAATTGTCTTGTTTCTTGTAGAAGACTGGCGAGTTTTTTTAGGGCTGTTATATCGTTAAACTTTGTGACGGCAAACATTACCGCATAACCTTGCGATTTTGGGCGGCAAGAGATTGGGTTCAAATTTAAATATTTTGATATTAATCTGCAAATTATGTTGCATTTTTTTTTATATTATTTGAATTATTGGATTTAGGATGAAACATTTCAGAATGTGTGCTCCAAAATACAGCGTACATGTAATATTTTGCGTTAGTAACGTGGTCGGTAAATTTAACATCAACAACAACACAACAACAACAACGAATTGTTCCTTTCTGCTTAAATAAAAATGAAGCGATCATAACAGTATAATGAATAGTAACAAACAAAACAAGAAAAACAAAAATAATTTAAACAAGAGCCTTAATAAACGTTTACCCAAGCAGAAATAACATTTACATCCGGGCATTTACTTGCTCGAAAAACACCAAGACCCATTGATTCATATTTCTGATTTTCTTGGAGCCTTTTAGATTTTCATTCAGTCAACTTTCCCTTTAACATTTACTGCAGCAGAAACTATCTTGTATCTTGCCAATAGACTTTCAACGCCGTCGGCGCTTTCGTTTTGTAAGCAACTTCTCCGGATTGGCTTGAGGGATATCATTCAAACTCTCAACATGTATACTCTGTATTAAAATTATCTCATTGGTCATGTTTGGTTATTTTAGTTTAAACTTTGTCTTTTGATACTTAGAAATGTGCCTATATACAAAACAGGCATGCTCAAGCTTTTCGGTAGCTAGTTTCTCAAGAATGGTTTCAGGAATATCATTCAAACTTTTACTATTTATTCCTCGTATTTAACCTCATTAACCAGTCCAAGGCTATGACATAATATGTATTTATGTAATATGATTTGTCTTCGCTTTAAACAGGAATTCTTAGCAGATATAATTCCACGGCTTTGACCACAGTTTAATTCATGTTTGTTGCGTGTTTTTTGTGTCGCCGTTTTTTATGTGTGTGTTTTTGTTTTTTAATGAGCACTTGCCGTTAAAAAGACTCCCATGCTGTAGAAAGATTTGATACCTGTTCGTGCAGATAAACCTTTAACTTTAACTCGTTGATTTAAAGAAATAGGCATTGGATCTCTTCATAATTGTTTATCGTTGTTTGAGACTAAAGGCTCCTATATAACGGACAAGAGTATTATGGTAAGGACAAGTGTACATCATTTCAAACAGACATATCATACTATTCACACGTGAACTGAAACGTGTTATTACTTAAACATAAGAAGCTGTATTATAGATGTATATGTATAATGACTCGGCGATACATACAATATGCTTTGCCGTTCCGTGATGCATAAACCAACACGCAATAAATCTTACAGGTTTTGCGTGTACCAATGTTACGAAACTTCATCAAATCGATGAACGCTGGTTTAATAACTCGTTTGGTGTTGGATATCCGGTCAATGACTTCAGTCTCCGGACCGATTGGTACAGCACTTTATACAATGGACGAACGTACCGACTGGCGGACAAAAGTATTCGATGGGACTTTGGAATGTGTGGAACGTTCTACCCTATTTACTTAAAAGGTAATTACCAGTATCCATAAGAAAGGAAAGTAAAGAAGATTATTTAAACGCACAATAGGTTTCTTATGATCTTAATGTGATATTTTAGTATAGGAATGCAAAATACTGTTGAGAAAAAAAACATACTTGTAGGAGGCAGTGCTGTAACCCACAGCCAAAGTGATACGTACATGTATGCTACATTTTCGTAAAATATTAAGGTTGTTCAAACGATGCATCTTTATTTAGATAAACATCCCCGCATTTCCCATCTAAATGACATTCCCGTGTCTGCTGTCGTGTGCGTATTAGATGAAAATACTCCATGCGAAGAGATATATGAGGTAAAAATCAGGAAGTGTCCCGGAAACGACCTGCAATACTGGCTTGGGGCGACTTTGCCATATTCGGCATTCTATCTAGGTAAATGTACAAATAACTGTGCTTACCTTCTTCTAATGATTTTACAAATTACATACATAAAAATGTCATTCAATATTATGGAGGTATGAGTTTACACCGCTTATGTTTGTTTTCCCGTATCAAATAAACTAGTGCATCAATAATAATACGTTGGTATACTTTTCTTTCAGATGATACTGGCATATACAGTAAGAATTCTGCGGATATACTGACACAGTTACAGTTGGGATGTCTGAAACCAGTTACATATGTTAATTTTAAGTGTTGATTTATCCTAAAGCTTTTCATAAAAATACTACTGAAAAATCAATTTCAAGTATAAGTATCCTTATTTTTATGATCATGAATGGAATACTGTTATTTATATTGTAGGGTATTTCATTATATGAATTTATCGAATACAGTTAAGTATGCGGTTAACATGTTTTTATTTAAGATTCCTCCGCCGTCCAACCTCCAAACGTCTCGCTAACAAATGTATCGATTGCAGTGTGGCTAGAACATAAAGTGCAGAATACCACAAGAAATGGCATAACTACGCATTGGTATACTCCTGACACGAAATTTCGTTGTGTTTTCAGTCTCCGAAACGACCTTTATTATGCGGTGGATTGGTAAGAAACTGGCTTTCATTATGCTCTGATTACAGTGCTTTTCGGCGTAGTTGATCATAATCACTTTTGAAGAAGATTTTTTTGTGATAATTTATGAATCGGAAAAATTAAACGCCACTAGAAATGGACATTTTTTCTTAATTTATGGAATGAAAATTTGCAACAGTTGTTTGATGTATACCGAAAAATGTTTCAAACATTAGCATGACATATACTTAGTTGTTATACTTATGTGTATATATATATAATTATATATAAAACATGCACGCTAAAAATAGTATATAATTATTAACACTATATACTTTTTTTGCGCCATGATCAGAAAGTAGTATTTATTCATGTAATGTATAACTTTTGAATTTGGCCTTCCCACGCGACATACGTGATACTGTATGATCTTTTTCTTTTCACATGAACTTTTGATATGTCTATTATAACATGGTTAAGACTACGTATAAGTGGTTGCTGTTCTCTTCTCTTCTGTTCTGCTGTTTTACATGGTGGTCGCACACCCTAAATATTGTCAACAAATAGGAATTTAGCTTAAACTTGTACTAACTTCATTTCATCGTGATTAAAAAAACAGATGTTATAATGTTGCTCTGCTTAATAATAAACATTTGCTTTTATTTGAAATGCGTATTTTGAGATTATTTATATATTTAAACTTTTTTGTTTTTGATTACTTTTTGGCCAGGTATGAGTAAAGGAATAAATGTCTATCCGATAAAATGCTTTTCATTGAACGTTTTAATGCAGCAACAACCACTTCATTAAGTTTAAATGGTGTTAAGTTGTATGTATTGTCATATATAATGTAGGCTATTGGTTATTTGCCTCAATTTAAAGATTTTCAGAATTTAACGTTATTTTCTCTCCGGATATTGTTTTTCGAGTTTAATTTTTCCGATGAATTTTCCTGTCTGTCTTAAATGCTCGCTTTATTTAGACAAGCGCCACACACAAGCGGTAACTTTGTAGATATGTTTTAAAAATAAACAAGTTAATATAAATGTATTTTTTTTCGTTTCTTGTGTGGAATTCATTCGTGCACATCAGTATTTAGGAACATTTGGTATTGAATTTCCATAACATATTTCATTTACTTATAGAAGATTCACGCTAAAATGTTAAAACCGCTTAACCTGTTATATTCAAGATATAAATTAAGCTTTGATATTCTTTTAAAAATAATGACATAATTTATTTACCGATGTATAATAGTGTATTTTCATGCAACTTTTTATATTAACGTATGTACTAAAATATACTTACGATGACGGAACCATTATTTGATATGGTAAAAGGCTTGTTATTGTGTTATTGAAATTTAACAGTTTTCCATTGTTTCCGTAGGTTTGTGGACGGTCGTCTTTTTCGGTCGGTTGAGTCAACCAATGTCACCTCATCCTTCATTCTGACAGAAGAAACGCTTGTTGACGAAAACGTCACACTTCCGTTTAATGCAAGTTTATTCTACATATAGTAGTCTATAAAAATCCCATGACAATGCTATATATATATATTGTCATTGTCATTGGATTTTTATAGACTACTATATGTAGAATAAACTTGCATTATATATATATATATATATATATATAATAAAAGTAAAAATACGTGTCTGGGATTTTAAATATATATTGATATAGCCAACGCGTTTCGCACAGCTTATATATATTATATATATATATAATCTTCAATTAAACAAGAAAGCTTACGAAACAAACTATAAAATCACCAAAGGGTAACAAAGATCTGATTTTTTCAGCTTATATGCTCTGTCCGTGTGTCAGTTTGGCCAGACAGTCTGCGAACGGACGCTGTATATAGCTCTGTCTTCTTTGCTGGAGCTAAGGTATATATCTATACATATATCGTACGGTATTTATAATTAAATTGGTATTTCACTCCACATTTTGGATATCGAGTTATTTACATATGTGAAATATTGAGTACGGACCAAACCGTCGATACTAAGTTTGGATTGTTGCAGATTTCGAATATTACGATGTACACACGCTTGCCGTTAAATGTATGTGTTTTTCGATTCTTTTTATCGCAGATTGACCAACACGTAGTTTTTCTACCAAAAAAGGGACAAACTGAAGTTAGTGTTAAAACAACAATACCCATAGGATGCAAGTACAATAGCCTGCTTGGTACGAAAGAACAATGCGTGCTTACTCTTCAGGTATGCACGATTTTGCTTACTGCCCGTGAATATCAAATAGAAAAAACGTTGACACACAGAGGCATGCGCGCACGCACGCACGAACGCACGAACTCACGCACGAACGCACGAACACACACACGCACGAACACACGAAAACACACACGCACGAAAACACGAAAACACACACACGCATACACACGCACACGCACGCACGAACGCAAACGCACACGCACACGGACACACACACACACGCACGAAAACACACACACGCACACACACGCACACGAACGCACGCACGCACGCACACGCACACGCACACACACACACACACATTG
>VMBQ01005691.1:27904-62177 GCA_007657795.1 Dreissena rostriformis
AGCAGCAGCAGTAGCAGTAGCAGCAGCAGCAGCAGCAGCAGTAGCAGCAGCAGCAGCAGCAGCAGCAGCAGTAGCAGTAGCAGTAGCAGTAGTAGTAGTAGTAGTAGTAGTAGAAGCAGCAGCAACAGCAGCAGTAGCAGTAGCAGCAGCAGTAGCAGCAGCAGCAGCAGCAGTAGTAGTAGTAGCAGTAGTAGTAGTAGTAGTAGTATATAGCTTTTAACGGTCGCGTCGGTGTGATTTATATGGTGTCCGCCTAGCCTGTCGCTTAAATAAACCAAACATGTCGTGTTTTCTTTAGAATTTTTTATATGTGTATTGTGAGTCGGAATACTGTTTTCTCTTACATAAAATAGGTTTTCACGTTCACTTGATTTCCAATGTCTGAATTCAATTGATCAATATCTTTCACCGGTTCTTATTGCTTATTGGGAATTGTAATTTTATGTTCGGCGTGTTTTTGTTCAGATTGTCGCACATTATCTATATTGATCTTTATATTGTGGCATGTACATATATTACCTACCTACATGGAATATCATAAAGTCATTGAGTAGATCATTTAAATATGACCATGCTGTGCTTTGTTATGTTCTATAGAGACAGACAAACATCATACGTTTAGAAGAAGCCACACGTATTTGCGAAAACCAAATGAATGGGTCGATTGCATTTGGCACAATGGCGTCAATGGCAGTCAGTGAAAACAAGGAGCAAGTCATTGCAGATTGTATATTTGATTTACAGGTAATATACGCTTAAATGAATACAATCATATCAATTGAAATATATCTGCATCCAAATGCCAGTTGTACATTTTGCAATAAAACTGTTAAAGCCAACACTCAAAATCAACGAATATTTCGTAAAATATTTCGTAAAATAAAGTTAACACATAACAATCTTATAGCAAGAGCCAACATTTCAACGCTAGATGTGGTCTGGAAACATATAATTAACGAGATAAAAAATGCTCGTTTTTATTTTGTGTGTGACAATATATTCCATGTGAATTTGCCTCGACGATATCCGAACATTTACGAGCGTACGCGAGATTGGCTTCGGGCAGCGTCGGAAGCACGACGTAGTTCTCATGAATAATTATTATGTTATTGTCAGCAATACGAAAAGGCAAGCGGTGCTCAAGCGAGTACTTCCTGCTCTTAGTCTTAGCGATTAAGTAAGAATAAAAAAGAAAAGATAGCGTGCACAAAAGAAAGTGTATGCGGGGAATATACATAACTGTGTTTATGGATATTTTAGTCTTATTTATAAGACGCGCAAAGAATTTAGAGATGCTTTTTATATGGGCTAAATTCTTTGGAACGTCTTATCGGCCAAGGACCAATTACGTGGTGGAAACCAGAAAGTTTTAATTTTCATCAATTTCAGTAAAATTGCAAAATAACATTTCCAACTCATAAAGTTTAAGTTCAGAAGTCCATTTTTACATCAAATATCGTCGAATTTAAGTTGGAATGGCATAAATTATTCAGTTAAACTTCTGCATAAATCGCAATACAATCACTGACTTCTCGCCATGCTATATAACAGATTTAAATATCAACCAATCATAAGAAGGCATTACGGTGTAACGTGTACGCGTAATTTGTCTATTAATGTCATCTAGTAACATCTGTATCACTATTATTTATGCACCGTATACAAATAAAAGATGTTATTTATTTTAGAACTTGCAAATTTTTAATTGTCACTTTAGAAAAAAAAATGTTCAATTAATCCAGAAAAGTATGATAACATCGCTTTACTATATAACGCTCTGCGCCCACAACAGACAAACGCAAACTGTGTTTTCCGCCGTTTATTCTTCACATTTCAACCGCCAGGTTTACATCAAGGCTGCGTTATCGATAAATATCTACACACCGAGCGAATCGAGAGATATTGAAAATTTGAATAGTGGTTTGATTTAAATTGCTCAGGCGTGCACAATGCAGTGTCATTACATAATTCTTACGGAACAATATCGAGAAATGAATTATCTACACAGGTATGTAAATATTATTGCAATCCGTTGATATTAACGGTCTGATATCGGGGCTTGAATGTTGCACACAAAATTCTTGCGCAACTATATGGACAAAGAAGGAAAACTTTCCACCATTGTTTTGGTCTTTCCCCCGTTGAACGCTCCAAATAGTATCCATATAAAAAGCAGCTTAATATTTGAGAGCGTCAACAAGTTGGACTAATGGATATTAAATCTTCACATTTGGGGCGCACTTGCCTGTGCCTTCTATTAGTTAGGTCCGCGCGTTCGCTCGTAAATGTTTGGATATCATCGTCGGAAATTCACATGTTTAGTTAATTTGGGATCCAATTTGCATTTATTTACAAAACCTATTTGTTTTCGCCATATAAAACAACACATACGACGTCACATCGATTATTCAATTTGTATGAATACGTTTGAAATCATTTAAAATTGTTTTGTTGTGTTGAAGTCACAAAACATATGTGTATGCTTTTCGCGGAAAAAGACGGATTTCAGATTTAAATAGTTTTGCTAATGTACATACGAATAACTTATACATTCGTATTCGAGTGAAAAATACTTAAGGCTAAGTGCGAGTCATTGCGGTAATAACACACGGTTTGTCATTTCGATTTTGTTGTAATGAAACCACTCGCAATATTGCACTCATGGTTAGATTTCTACGCATTGGTACTATAACCCATTTACTATAACCGCCAAAACCAACACTTAGTCTGAAAGTATTTCTCAAATAATTTATATTTGCTCGTGCAGGCATCTGGTGATCCAATTCTCGCAGATGTTCATGTCGATGCTGTCAACAACGTTGTGAAGACAATGCTGTACAACCAGCCAGATTTTGCAACAAACAACACGGAAGACGTAAATTTGTTTTTGGAAACGACATGTCCATTAAACTGCTCGGGTGCAGGGAACTGTACATTGCAAAATGAAGAAGGTAATTACAAATTAAGGATGACACAATATTTATAGGTTTTACAAATGTTTGTACATTATCATACATACGGTTATTTTTCTTGCTCATGATATATATGGTCAGTCGTCTGAATATATATCTTTATTAATCAGGTGTTTGTTCGTGCAATCAATTCTATCACGGTGCTGCGTGTGCAATAGATGAACGTATCCCAGTGACAATTGATGACATCGAGGGAGGAGGAGAATGTGACCTCTCCGAAGGAGAAGATTGCACGTGCTTCACTATTCGCGTTGAAGCTCTTCTTCCAAAGTTTAGATGCAATATTACAGCTTATAAGGTATTGTTTGCTTTTTTTCATTTTACACTTAACAGTTGATTGAATAAAGGAAGCAAATGTGATTAATGACTGCGTTATTAAAGAATCCTTTGAATTGCGCAACGTTTGTATTTTCAGCACGACATAAATGGCAGTGCTCATTTAATTGATTCAAACCAAGTATTTGGCATACACGAGGACATATTTACAGGGCGCTGTTGTTCATTACAGGTTGGTTATCAATTTGTTCAAGGATTATTGTTTGTTATTGCTCTAATAACTTATTATCATTCGTTTAACTTCTGACTTAATTTTAATGTATTCATAGTTCAAAGGGGTTTATATATATATAACGTTGACACACATCGTGTAAACGTATGATCATTCTTTTTGTTTTGTGCGACATGTATTTTTCATTTATGATAATGCTATAGTCATTTGTATACTGTTATATTATGGTTAAAATGGACAATGCACTAAGCCAACACAACAGTTTGCTATTTATATCAGATGAAGTGTTTTCTTAGGGGAAAGCTTATTTTACAATACGTTTCTATTGATTTGTATTGATGGGATTGAGACGTTGGTCTGCTTAATTTGTGATTCCCCGTTTATCCGGATAGTCGGGAAATCTCGCGATCCGGACGAAAAGTCAAGGGGAACGGAATTATTATGCAGTATTTTCCCCCGTTAAGTCCGGAATCTCGCGTTCCGGATCCGGACGAAGATTTCGCGACACCGATCTGTGTATCCGGACACGTCCGTTCCGGCAGGAATTTCCGGATTAACGAATCTTCCGGATTATCGAACCAGTGCCGTTTCAGAGTTAAATATTTACCTTATTACATAAACCTTATGTTTATGTACATTTACATACTTATTTAGCATCAAGAATGATATTTTCTTGCTACGCAGACCTTTATTAAGTTTAACAAGAAATATCTTTTAAAAAAGATATACGGCGTTGATTGTGGTTGGAGTTGGTGAAAGGTAAAGAATTTAATGAATGAAATCAAAGATAGCATGTGTCTTTCTGTGCAGTTCTTAGCTTCATTTCACGCAGTACGGGATGCTACGCCTAGTTTTCGCGGTTTATTTTACATTATTGCATATTGATGATCATATATCTATAGAAGAAAGAAGAATAGAAGTGAAATTAAAACATGTAAGTCAACCGGAAACACGCGAAGTATCCGTACATATTTTTAATATTTATTCGCGCGTTCTTCGGACAAACCTGTTTAGTGGTTTGTCGGGCATTGCTATTTGATTCGATTATTAACAGTATCGAGAATCATCTCGCTCATGCTCAATACATTGGTCAATATAGTGGAATTATTCTTGTTAAATAAATCAAAAATAATATTTATCATGTTTTTGTTGAAAACACCTTAAGACTCTATTATTGAGATACCATAATTATATCGGCGAATATCTTCATTTAACATCTGGTCTAAATACCATTCCAGTTCACCTAGTTCACCCGATAGCGTCTATATTATATTACGATCCCTGTACTGGCCGCGAACTCACCCTGATACCTTGCGGCTTTGAATGCAATGCTTAAAGTGCGGTTACGATTCCACTGCTGGAACGACGGCTTGTTTAAAACTTTATACTTTTACATATTTAATGTTCAATTTCGATAACAATTTAAAATGGTTTGGCCAAAACTAATGTCAGGATATCGAAAAACGATACTTTTATGAACTAAAATATACTAGTACACAGACATCAATATGGTAGTAATAACTAAATATGAGAACATAGCCTTTAAGTACAAACGCCTGGCGCTGACAATCCTCTGAATATAAAGGGGCACACACAAACTGTATTGATGTCAAGAGTTGAGTGAGAGATACAATTGTTTCATGCTGAACGCGCAGCAAACCAGCGTATCATGCTATACTACAAGGCGCGGTCATGTTTCCAATGTTCTGGGGGATTATGCTCAAATCAGCCAATGGAATAAATGAAGGTCTTTTCCGCGGGAAATTTTATTTGAATTATATTGAACACTTACAAAGGTCAGGTTAAGGTGCAAACCTAGGTTATTCAGCTACGCCGAAACAATCAAATGTTGTTAAACAATATTAATACAAAAACGAGTAACCGAATTTTGCTGTAGACACTTTCCCTTTCCATGAGGACTGCATGTATCTCGTGTGATACTGACGCAGTAAAAAGACGTTGCCATGGGTGGCACGCGAGCTTTTTTTACAAGCTGTTGACGTCACAGAGTTACAAATCAAGGATGTTAAAGGTAAATGAAAATAAAACATTAAACTGCGATACTGTTTTAATATCTTTATTTATAATCCGTCTCATACAACAGAATGTTGAAATGATTAAAATAACGCAAAACATCATCTTTTTATTTTGGTAAACATGCAAAACTGTTTAATTTTCTGAATAAGCAGGTCATTTTAACTGATTTACAGTTTTGTGATGACGGTCCGATTGTAATCAGCGTCTTAATTGGTCGCGTGTTCAGCTCATTAAAGACAATAAAGAAAATCAAACATCTAACCACGGGTGTCATTTAAGATGCATTGTGTCATGCCGACATCAATTTATCACGCCTAAACACAATAATATTTCACGCCTCGGTGATCGCGCTTTTGTAAACGACGGGTTGGCGATTAAGCCTAAACCAACAATACATCACGCCTCGGTGATTGCGCTTTTGTTTATACAGCGGGTGGGCGATGAAGCCCCCATGTTGGGAAGCATCCGGATTTACGAGACATAATTAAAGCCAAATACACAGATCGTGTCGCGAAATCTTCGTCCGGATCCGGAACGCGAGATTCCGGACTTAAGGGGGAAAATACTGCATAATAAATCCGTTCCCCTTGACTTTCGTCCGAATCGGGATTTCCGGACTATCGAGATCCGGATAAACGGGGGATCACTGTACACAAGTAAAAATCAAAGTGCAACCGCACAATTAAAGTGTACGGTCCTCAGTGTAAGGCAAGGAACACATTTCCAAGCACAATGTACTAGATACTAGTAAGAAACGCACACTACCGAATAAAGCCGGTGTCAATTCTTTGGGAAGGTCAATACCAAGCTAAGTGAGATTAATACGATTTTAAGGAGCTCTGAAACTCATACAGTGTCCAGATAATTAATAAAACATTTCAGTGTGTATACACATTAAGCTTATGACAACAACATTCACAAGACCCATAGTTAAGGGCAATTTAATGGATATATAATACTAGTAGGACATAATTGCATCGTTAAGTGCTGATTTTGTCAAGCAAAACAGCAATAAGTATTACCATAACGTTTAGAACTTTACTAAGTTCTTATAAATCAACAATTCGGAACCAAGAACCATGCTGTATATAGTACAACTACACACTTTAAGATATTAGCTGGTAAACATTGCACTCAACTTTTTATTCTATCATACAATAATCTGCAACAATTTGTCAGTCATACTTTTTCATCTCTTGTTGTGTCATTACATGAATTATGTTTCTGCAGGGAATAATCGATATCCAGGACGCATTTTCCATAACGTATACCGTAGCAGTCAGCAACGATGGTGTAAACTATGGAGAAAAAAAAGACGTCCACGTATACAACTCACTTTGTCAGAGAATCGAAGAGCCAGAAAACAAACAAATCGTGCTCCTAGCGGCGGTAAGTCCTCTTTCGTAGTAATAAATTCATGTTCATACATTTATTTTTCCAACATACAATGAGTTATTCACACTGAAACAAATTATTTGATTGACAGGATCTTGGTTGCTACATTGATGGAGGCTGCATTGCTAATGGCCAGACTGCTGGATTTGACAGTTGCCTGGCATGCAATGGGACGCTAGATCCGTTTTCATATGCACAAGGTATACACAAGTGAAATTATCAGATTAAGCATTGGTTTTAAACTAGTACTCTTTGAAGTAAGATATGTGTGTTCTTTCAGTGGTGTGCACAACTACATTACCGGACACTACCACTGAACCGACCACAACTACAGTGCCGACCACAACTACTGTGCCGACCACAACTACAGTGCCGACCACAACTAATGTGCCGACAACAACTACTTTACCGGAAACAACCTCGGTAACCGACACAACTGTTGTACTGCCGACAACAAACAAGTTGCAGATCACCACTAGTGTACATGGTGCAACTACAGAACATGATACGAATTCGACTGCAAGTGCACATGAAGCTCGTGCCTTTATTACCTATGTTGCTGTGATACCATCAGCCATTATTGGCGGTATAATCCTGGTAATTGCCATCGCGCTTTGTATTAGTTGGCGACGAGTTCGATCTAAACAGCGTTTTGTGAGGTAAGTTAAACTTTTCGTCGTAAGCTGTTCCTTAAAGATCTTGTTTTAATATTAAATACCAATTTCAAACATACAATACAAACGACACGGTTTGTAACTGATCGGTGGATATCGTTATTCCAGCAAGGCAGCAACGTTCTCGGACCCCAGTTGCCCGTCTCAAAAATTAAGTGCGTATTCCGACAGAACAGATAATAATGCTTACCCGAGATTTCACCCGTCGCTTGCTTTTGTTCCAAGATACGGAACAAGTGAAATGGACATTTGAAGAAAATGTAAGTATTCGATTTCTAAATTTTTTTGCTTTAAAAATGCTGTTATCAGTTTTAATTTGGAAATATTAAATATTAAACTTGATCAACCAATTATATATTTTCAGGAGCCCAACTTTATCAAAGCAAGGCTTTGGTTACTGGAGTTAAATTAAAGACTGTGTTTTTTATTAGCATAATGATTCTTTAGTTAACTTTTCCTATATGTATTTGATGCGAAACATAATTGTGGAATAATTAAAACCCCGAATAATTCTGTCAACTACACATGCTATGCGTAAACATTACCAAAGATAAAGCTACATACTCTTGTTTCAAAACATGATTTTAAATATACATGTACAATTTAATAGTGCATAGTACATTATTTACACATACAAGTTATTGGCAAATTACCTTAATGCCATATTTATGTGTTCAAGAAAAGTTATGTGTCATAAAAATAAAAGAAATTAATGATTTGCAATATTGAATTTTAAGAAAAATAATCGCACATGTAAAAACACGATTACATTTTACGGTATAATAGAGATAGTATTCAGTATTGCGTGGTCAAGTTTTTTTGTTTATTCATTTATTCCTGAGAGGTAATCAAGCATTGTTAAATTATGCCGCCTTCTGCATTATATCAATTGATCCTAAGTGTAAAAAATAAGATAGTTTAGTCCAAGTTAGATATAAAAACAATGTGGAACTCACACATGATCAGCAAAGAAATCTTCAGATGCACTTATGTGTATTTTTACACTGTGGAAGAAACAAACACGCCTTATTCAATGGATTTATCATCCCCCGCCAAAGGCGGAGGGATATTGTTTTGGCGTTGTCCGTCCTTCCGTCCGTCCGTCCTTCCGTCCGTCCGGCACTTTTGTGTCCGGAGCCATATATTGGAAGTGCAAATGGCATTGTACATCATCTGTTAATAACGGAATAATGGCCCTTTGTATATGTCGAACCTTACTGTTCTCTGATCGTAATGTAATATTCTGTTGTGTTCTTTGTTATATGTCTATGAAATTAGTTTAATTGAAATTGTATTTGTATATATGTATATGATTGTCTTTGCCATAAGTTTTTGTGAATGGCCAAAGGCAAATATTTTGCCGATTGCTAATAAACTGAAACTGAATTATAAATCGGTATAATGTGTTCATTAATTGTTGTCTTTTGAATTTTTCTTTTCAGGCATAAAACCGACAAAGAGAACGGCTCCATATAAGTAAGTTTAAGTTTGCGATAAGTGATAAACATTAACAAACGTAAACTGTGTTATAAATTAATTTGTCTTCCCCAAAATATGTGAATTTATTATTAACGCAATAAAATATATAGATGATATTTGTTGGATTCGGTGGAATATCGATTTTAATTTGAGTGATCATAGAAAAGATATTTTGTCTATGATCACGAGTGAATAAAAATCGATATTCCATCGAATCCAACAAATGTTCTTCTTATTATGTGCTTATTTTTGTAGTTTTGTTAATTATCCCAATTTGCCTCATAAAGTTTCCCCATGGGGTGCCCCAATTTTAAGAACGCACAAAGAACTTACTACACAAGAAAATTATTCACATCTGAAAAAAATGTAAAAGTGTATTAACATCATTGTTTTATTCAACATTTATCTATTTCAAATTAAATACTTTATACATTCAATATTAAAACAAACAATGGTTCAATTTTAAATTAGAATGGAATTAATAGTGTTGCATAAACTGGCGTAGTAATTTGTGTATTCAACTAAACTCAAAGTTACGAAAGTGCTCGCCATGTATAAGGGAAGTAAATGTGTGTTTCAGGTTCAAGTAGAGTAGTATCCCTTGAATGAAAATTGAAAATTGATGCTCACCATGAGGTTATTGGGGAAGTAGTTCCAGTATCTAACTGAAACAGTGAAAAATATCGATATTTTTCATTGTTATTTTACACTGTTTGAACCAGTGAAATACCAGTTTTATTTAACTGATATTTCTCTATAAACCACCGGAAAGCATTGCTATCTCATTACAGATGCAGAGATATTGTTGATAGTTCGATTGACCTCCACTCTAATGGCTATAGCTGTATTGACGACATCGGAAAGGTGCAGACTGATTTCAACGTGTACGAGCGATACATTCAAGCACCTGGAAACACCCGCACGGATCCTTTGAAGAACGTTTTCATAGTTCGCGATAACTTCGGTTCATCGCCTTACGCAAATAGTTAGTATCAATCACATTGCCAAGATGAACACGTTTACCTATCTCTCCAAACACAGAGCAAATAATACACTCCTGAGATGTTCATGTTATGTACAGAGTACGAGTTCTCATTGAAAACCATTTTGTGTGTAATTAGATGAGACATTGTGTTTGTAAGCGAGCTATCTAGTTAAATAGCTTAATACACTATCGTATGAAATTACGACTATTGCCAGATATTGTTTAACACTTACTATAAGCCGTATAAGTTACCAAGTCATCAAGATAAAAGCTGAACGTTGTATACTTACGTAACTATATGTGATGTTATTTGTTGATGTCGTCATAGAAAAACAATATTCACGCTATTAGTCACACAAAACATTTGTAATATTAGTATAACATTTAACAATTCTCATTTTATTTTACTTATTTTCATATGTAATCAATGTTGCATTTTTACCATACATTTCGTGTAAGTATATCTGAATTAGTTATAAAATAACATTTGATTTGTAAATATTTGTGCATTTATTTTATCATAGACATAGTCTGTTTACCCACATAGTTATTATTGGTTTAAATTCAATGCGTGTATTAGTATCTGCAAAACGTACTTTCAAATATTTTTCGAAATTGTTTTCTACAACTCATTATATATATAGCTATTAAGTTTAGACTGTGGTATGACTACGTTTCAAACAGCGCGTTAATGAACGATGTGAAACTATATTTTTATTTAAAAAGCGTATGTTATATGTCACCGTAAAACAATCACGTGCATTTTTTTTAAATTGAGAACAGATTTAAAAGGCTTTAAAAGTGGTACGTGTTTTATTAAATTATAACTGTGCATTAGCATAGACATTTAAAAACCTAACAACAATGATTAAGGAAAAACCTTAAGTAATTTGTGATTTACATTTTTGTCCTTGTTAAATAACACATGTTAACAAAGAAACATAGTATTAACACAATTTAATCTGTGGTGTGCATTTGTAAAACAACAATTAGAACATCTAGGACACGGACTTTAATTCAATAATTTAATTAACAATTTTAATTATTTAAATGATATTAACCAAAGATTAAAAGACCAATCTATCCAAAATTGGCACGATACAATATTTAACCAACCGTAATTAGAATACTATAGGATGTTTAAGACTGAATTCGCGTATGAAAAATATTTAGATTGCATCAATACTAAAAATCACATTTTTTTTAAATCAAGATTTAGACTTAGCGCCCATAAACTTGAAATAGAAACTGGTAGATATAATAACATTCAAAGAGACCAACGCACATGTAGACTATGTAACTCAAACGTTGTTGAATCTGAATATCACTTCTTTCTAACTTGCCAAATCTATAAAGATCTACGAACAAAATATTGTATTCGATCAAACTGGCCAAATTTAACGAAATATAAAAATATACTCTCTTGTCAACATACTAAAGTCATTAAGAATGTTGCCAGATTCATCCCTCATGACATGAAACTCCGCGAGGAAAAATTACAAGCATTTGCTGCTTCTTAAATAAAGAGTGTATGTAACCCTAATTATATTGTCCATATATTACTTGTTTGCTCGTTTCTCTTTTTTTTTTGTTGTTGTTGGTAATACGTACACGTTTGTACATAATGTTTGAACACTTTCATTGTAGCTTGTGTTTGTTTATTTGCATGATTGTATTTGTATTGTACTGATGCACGTTGATTATACTTTGTTTACTTGTATGTAAATGGTCAAAGGCGTCTTGCCGATATACCAAATAAAAAAACTTGAAACTTGAGGCTGTAAATATCGACACAGTTTCTTTCATATCGTCACACTTAGATAATTTCCCATACAAGGGCTTGTGTCAAATCGGTGACTAACGAACCCCAAGAAGACACTTAATCTGACTAATTATTATCATTTTTATTCGTGTATATTTTGTGTTCATATATTGCAAATCTACCTAATAAACTCTAATAGCTGTTTAATATTGTTTGAACTTAAAATGAACACGTTATTTGGTTTAGCGAAGCACTGTCGAAGATAAATCACACATGATGCTGCATACTTGCTCCCGCAACCGTGCACACACACGATGATATTGAACAGTTTGTAAATAAAGTGGTGTTTTCTTACGGGGTAATATTGTCGAATATTTTCTCAGTATAGGAGACAATTTATATTTTTTAAGAGCGAAAGTAACACATACCTGTACATTCATATTGGTAATAAAATTGGTAACTCATTGTCTCACATTATGTATGTGTCGCTAGTCCTTTCTATTCCATATGAAATATCCATAACAGATACATAAGATCTCATTACATTCTCCCTTGATGGCAGTTCATCGGTACGAATGACCAAAATACACATGTTTTGATATATCCGTAGACCTACTATCTTAATGTAACATGACGTACAATGTTCCTATATTTGTTTAACAAACTGATAAATGCATGATTTGTTTTTTATCTGATTCATGACTTTTATCTGATTCATTATGACGTGTATGAATGTTTTATTGTGACGAATAACGTTTACCGTGATTCGTGCACTGCTATTCTTACAGATTTTTGAACATGTTACTAATTGAACCCCGTTAAGGTTCACTGATCAGCATACCGAACTGCACATGATATGTTGTGCAAACATCAATTCATGCACATTGAAATTGGAAAGCCGTTATTTTTTAAGAACATGCTTTAAAAAAAAAGTTAATGAGCGCACATTAAAGGTAGTGAAAGTGGTACTTTGCGCGACACATCAACACATCAAAAAGATTTTCAAGTTAAAAAATGGACGAGCCCTATTTGGACAAAAAGCCTCACCGCAAAACATCACATTGACTTTGAACGTAGCCATGTTCTTCTTTCTCGGGACACGCAATCTGGCAAAGGTAAACATTAGATCACCGTGTTAAATCATTCGGGTATGATGCGAAAAGGACCTATTCGATCAAGAAAATAAAGTATCTGTCATTTGACCTCAACGGCTGACTAAGACTTTCTTGGTTTCCACGTGGGTATTTTTGTGCGACTCAACTTCTATTTCACTATACAGAAGGAGACCACGTGGTAATTTTGCGCGAAACACTGTGTGATATAGGTAACGTGCTTTTTGTACCATGGAATTTCATTTCATATATTATCCTGGCGTATAGTATCCAATGTACGGGAAGTTCGGAAAAGTTTCGGGACAGACAGGGGATGAACATTTTTCATTATTCCAATTGTGCGCTACGTTTAATTATCATTATTTTCGATCGATTCGTTGATATGTGGATTCTTTTTTTTTCCATCACCGTAGGATAAGACTGAATGTGGACGCCATTTTGTTCAGTTTAACCGCGTGAGCGGATTCTTTTTAGATATGAAAAATCGGCTAGGCGGGCCGATATACTAGTAGTATATTGCCCCGCAAGATACGAATAACGACCCGCTCGCGACGTCATCGTGTTACTATTTATCCTAACGATATGTAATATGAGTGTTTATATTTCAACGGGTATCGCCACTTTGAATGTTATTATCATATGACATACACTACCGTAATTTGCGATTACTTTTTGGAGCCCAACACAGAGATAAATATACTGTAAGGGTCGTGTCGGAGATCGGAACGGCATATCATCATTGTTGTTGGTGCCGAACTATGACGTCATTTGGCTAATGACTTATGAAAAACAACGTCAATACGATTCGCGCAAAAATGTTCACGTATTTAGCAGCTTGTTTATGAAAAGAAGTACGGCCATGAATACGTAATATAAATTACATTTGCGTACGGAGTTTCTTCATCGGGAATTAATAAACAGGTCACACAATCGGTTTTTTTTTATTTCTAACTCGTTCGTTCATCTATGTAGAACCATTATTCACCGTAACTGTAACTGCAAACTGTGTTAGATTATCAATAGTATTGTTGGGCGTGTATGAATGGTTAGGCCATTATTATGTATTTTGTTCTTATGCATCCTAGTATCCTTCGAGTACTGGGTATCGGTGAGTACGACGTAGCGATTTTATCCGAAACATGCCAAATATCTGCCGCGTGACTTCTTAGTTACGGTGCCGATCGTTTACACATTATTTCCCACGGTATTAAATACACAAAAATCCGAGAATGACCTATCTACGGGTAAGTATGTGCTATTTTATAACAAAATACGGTATCATTCACAATATCTTTAACAGTTGCATAAGTTGTGTTTAGGATTGAGAGAGTATTTGACGATTTTCTTTCCGATAGCTATTTCATGAATGGAAGCATTCCATAGTAAAATGACATCACACAGCGGTGCGCGCTAGACGGCGCTATATTTTTCCATATATGGGCATGCTACTATGAGTAACGATTACTCGCTTGAACTTCATACCAGTCAATTGAAATAAAGTATTTTTTTTTCTTGGACATTTTACTTGGTTGTTTCTAATTCATATTTTTTTTTTTTCAGTTGCCTACCATCACCAAATTTAGTCTGAAGAGACTATTATATGATATAACTCTTCTGAAAAAAGGCTAACCATGATGTCAGAGAAAATGGGATGTAAGTCTTCATGGCTGCAGCGGTATATGGAATACCCGAGAGTAACCTGAGAGACAGGACACTAGGTAATCAACCAGTTGGACCTGATTACCTCAATTAACCTGTATTGTGGCTTGGGTTCTGTATTAAATAAGTAGGAGGAGGCCCTATTAGTTATTCATGTTTAATATCTGAGACTGGCAATTGACTTTGCCATTAGCCTTGAGCAGGAGAAACCAACTGATCCTGAATTTGCCCCATCATGGTACAATCAATGGACTTATAGGTCGCAATCCAAGCATCACTCTGGCCAAGCGCCCAAAACTGTCAATGGTAAGGGCAAAATGCACTTCAGCTGAAGTTATAGAATCATATTTTTCTGAACTGAAGAAAGTTCTCGAGGCCAACAACATCAGTGGTAAGCTTCAGAATATCTGGAGCATTGTTGAAACCGGCTTTTTTATCGAGCACAACCCTGGAAAGAAGGTTTGCGTGAAAGGGTAGACAGTTAACACAGTAACGTCAGCCAGAGGTTAAAATGTCACCTTCATTGTTAAGGGCAGTGCTGCAGTAGTAAGATTACTCCCAGTCTACATCTTCCCTGGTCAACGTTGGAGAGATGACCTCTTGAATGGCTCCTGACCGGGGTCAGCTGGAACAGTAACCGAATCTGGCTGGACTAACTCTGACGTGTTCTTCCACTATATGAACAATCATTTTAAGCAGCATGTTCCATGTAACGGTCCGGAACCTGTGATGGTCCTCTTTGATGGACAAAGTCGCACACCAATCTCACACTGGCTGAATGGGGAAAACAAAATAACATTGTTTTTTATGTTCTCCCTCCACACAAGTCGCATGTCAACCAGCCTCTGGATGTATGATGTTTCGGTCCATTCAACAACGCCTAATACAGCGAGTGCTAGGCCTACATGAGGCATCACCCAGGTCAGCTGGTGAATAGATATAATGTTGGTTCCATATCAAGCAAAGCGTACAACATGAGCATTTCACCAGACAAACTCACCTCATCTTTTTCAAAAACCGGTATCTACCCTCTTCAACAATCAAGGATAACAGCCGACAAGACTTCACCTGCAACTATTTACAAAGAAAATCTGCCAACAGCTGAACATGAAAACTTTTTGGACACTAAACAAATTTCATCAACACATTCTGAGAAAAAAAGGAAAGATCCTCCGTCAATCCACGGTAACATCATGTCTCCAACAAAACAAAAGCTCCGGAAAGTAGGGGATACTCCCAGAAGACCTGCCAAGGGAACTAAACTTACACGCCGGGTATTGTCACCCATACCATGCACCTCTGGTACAAATAACGAGGATTACATTACATAACAGAAAGTGATTATGAAGGTTTGTTAGAGAAGACCTTTGTATTTTTCTTTGCCCCCACTGTGGAGTCATAAACGAATGTTACATTGTTAAAACTTGATTGACAAGAGAAAACTTAAAGTTATTGTTAAGTTGTTGTTCTTGAAATATGTATTCATTTTAATAGTGTTTTGTTATTTGTTTATAATGCACATATAATTTATTATTTATATAAATACAAAATATACAAACTCATGAAATAAAAGATTTAAGTTTATGTATTATGCTCTACTAACAATCACTTTTACCTAGTACACCAATGACAGATCTGAAGTTTATTTCAGTAATCTAAAAGGGAGCTAACCGTGAATACACCAATACGCAGTACTCTTCATTACAAACAAAATGGCGTCCGACCGTAAGTAGAACGCGGCCGATATCGGAGACACAAATTCCAATCATATCATGTGAAACTTAATTTAAACACAAAACGGGTAAAATTATTACAAACTAATGTGTTTTATATGATTTATTACATCATATTTATTTAGTTGAAGACAAATGTTTAATACACCGCTATGCGGTACCACCATGCTATATGTTGATATATGTAAAAATGCTTTTAGAATACACCACTTACTTACTTACATGTATGTAATAAAAAACGATTGATAAGAGCATTGAATATGATTACAAATGTACAATGACAGACTTAAAAGAATGTTCTTCAAAATTTGCATTCAGTCAACTTGGGGTAGCTTGAAGTTTAAATGACTGGAATAAAAATAATGTGTTTTTTTTGTATTTACCAGCATCGGACGCAGTAATTGTTGCCGGAATATTATACAATTATTTCATGAGCATTACTGAAACAGTTAAATCTGGCCCCGGGATGGGGTGATGTTGACATGTATTAAATTTCAAACATTAAACGCAATGCAACCCATCACAACACATACGTTGCACACGGCTTGTGTGTATTGAGATTTTCAAAAAGTCCTTTCGCGCCTGCGGCTTCATCAGTTGTTAATCAGAGGGTATTCCAGCACTCCTGTCTAATAAATTTACTATACTCACAAAGGTTGGGAACAATTATGAGGTATAGTTCGAATTTCCAGTTATTTAGTCGTAACTGAAAGATATTCAATTATCAGTGTGGTGTGCTGTATGCGAAATCGGAGTACGCTCAGAAAAACCTGCCAATCCGTTATGATGATAACCAACCAAACTCGCATGCGCCGGGAGCAGGGATCGAACGCAGTGGAGAGAAGCGCGTGCACTAACCACTGCGCTAATCGGACAGCCACAAAAGTAACATACTTTATAACTATCTATCTATCTCTCTCAAAGTGGTAAGGTTCCATTTTTCATCAGCTATATTTTGTTTATCGAAATATAGAAGCAATTAACTTTTTAGAAATAGTTATTTAAACAAGGAAGAGCTCATTTTCGTATGCCACAAAGCACTTGGAGAATTGTTGTTTACTTTTTTTTAATAAGAAATTTTTCTTAAATGTATAACTCAGTATAAAGCAGTGGATATCAAAACATTTTTAAACGAAATCAGTACAAATGAATTCGTGAAAGAACAAACAAAACTGCGCATTTGGTTAGACATAGCAAATGGTTTTACAATTTTAATCTTTAAGTTTAATATGTAGTACATGACCATAGCGGCATTTGATGCATTAAAAACAGACAAGTGCACCTTTTAGAGATTTATTTAAGAAAGAGAATGCACAATAATAAAATCACGGCTTATACAACGGTGTTTAACATTGTACACAAAATAGATCTTTAAATAGTACACATTCAACACACTATATATATATAAATTTGACATGATTTAATCACAACACGAAATAAGATGGAATACAATGTTTACCACATATAGTTGTAAACAGTTACTAGTATTCAAACCAATAGTGACCTATCTTAGGATGAAATATGCAATAAATAAAATGAAAACTTTTGTTACTAGAGATGCGTTTTAATGTACATTTAACTTGGACATTTTTTTTTTTTAATTCACAGTGAGTATTGTACGTTAAAACGTCGTACATTTATTGTAAACAATCTTACAGTGTAACGTTATTGCAGATATAATAAAGTATATAGAAATGTTCTTTATGGCAGCAATAAAAACATCGAAGACCATGACACATCATTATATTTTTTAGACACGTAAGATTGAAGATAGATATTTACTCTAACAAAAAAGTTCATCGTCGTGAGTGAAATGAATTGATGAAATATACCAAAAAGTGCAAATGATAATACAAATAATCAAAATAATGCATGTAAGAAAAAAATATCCAAAGATTGTTGATAATTCTTAGTAAGAATAAAAATTAAGCTAGAAACAAATTAATATTGTTTTTTCTTTGTCACTTACATTTGTCATACAATGAAAATAAATGTGCATGAATGCGAGAAAATAATGCATAGGGTGAATTAATAAGAACACTGCATAACCCTTCACCAATGTAACAAAGTCTCAAACATAATATAGTGCCGCGTTACAGATGGACAAGCCATGTAATCACATACAATTGCCATGGTAACTAAGCGACCACCTGCCACTGCATGACGGCCATGTCTTTGCCGCCCGTGGAGATGACGCTAGAAGCATCGCACAGGAACTTGGCCATGGTCACGTGGCTGCTGTGGCCCTGGTACGAGGTACCGGTTGCCTGGAAGGGAGACACATGTGGTCAGTTTTGAGAATTAACTGACCAGTAAAACTATTGAGTTGAATGCATATGGTTTCATATTTCAATTGAAAATATTGCACATGGTGACATAATGAATGTGATTTTCCTCAAACCATTGTACAAATCTAAAAGCGTAGAGATCTATGCGGGCTGGATATTTCAATGGAAGGTATAATCTAAACAATAACACCAGTTACTTGAATTGATATACCATGTTCGAAACTTGATATTATAATATACATTGACAAAGGACAGGTAATACAAAGCATTTATACTCGTTGTTTCGCCACACATCTTTTAAAGATTGATATTGTTTGCAATTTGCAGTGAAACAAAAAGACTGTCACTATGCAGTCTAAACATCATCTGGAGGTAGGCTGCCTAAGTTTAAGCTTCTTTATCATAATACATTTAGTGAATTCAAATAAGCAATACAAACTGTTTCGATTAATCGAGTAAAAATAAATAGAAGTTTGGTTAATTAATAAATCGGATGAAAAGTATCGGTAGTTAATGTTTTTGGCAGNGATAGTGGCCAGGACGGACGGACGGACAGACGGACGGACGGCGGAGATAACCACAATATCCCCACGCTTTTCAAAAAGCGAAAGGATAATAATGTAATTTGAAACGTGGGTTGACTTTTTAAATAGCTCTTTATTAATTTCATTTAAACAAAGTGACTGTTCTAACTTCTTACTACATTAACTAACTTTAAATTATTTTGTGATAACTTTCCAACCTGATTTAACCTGCACATATTTTAAGATGTTAAGCCGATGTTAGTTCGTCAGGGTTTGGTTTTGATTAAATAAATCGGCACACTGTTAACAAATACCAATATACATGTACTTTGTTTCTTAATTTATTCATTTTCGATTGCTTATTATAAACACTCACACGTTTAATGGTTTAAACATAACATAAACAGTGCATTTTATTTATGTTAACGCAAGTACAATAAAACGTACAGTTTATATTTAAAATGATTGACTTTATAATTTTGGACGAGAATCTCGTTTTGTTTGCTAGTCCGATACAGCGTTTATATCGCAAGTTAATCTGAAAACGTGGCATATGAAGACAAAACTCAGCTTATACGGAAAAATTGCGGAAAATTCGAGATGCGACCTATACAAGTTTATGAACAAATCGGCCAAAACGAGATACGACCGATATCGGCTAACAAGAACAATATTTTTCGGACGCCATTTTGAAAACGCTAAAATCGTATTGATATTATCTGGTGTCAGAGGCTGAGGTTTTAACAAAACTTTCATGGTCTTGATTTGTTTGGTTGCTACCGCTATAAGTTTCAAATGGACTTTGTTCAGTTCCGTCTGTAATCAATAACATTATTAAAATTATGCTTTATATTTTTATTTTATTGCAAATGTCCATATAACAAAACTCTTGTTGTTGTATGTACAATCCATAATAATGATTCAAGTAAACTTGTAAGATTTTTAAGATATTCGAAAAGTCACTGACAGTCCAGAAAAAGACGTTCCTGCGAAAGCCAGCTTGTACTTATCATACGATAGAAGTCAGGAAGTCCTTGTTGAAGGTCACACTTCATCATCAGCCCCTGTCACATCATGCGCCGCTCAGGGCTCTGTCCTATGTTCCCTACTTTTTCTCAAATAAATGACATGTCAGGAAAAGTAGCCTCCACCGCGCCTCTTTGCAGACGATAGCCTACTGTATCAACAAATCTGAACGACTGATGGAACATAAATCCTGTTAGAGGATCAGAAAACTGGGACAGTGGGGGAGAGACTGGCAGGAGCAATTCAACCTCTCAGAACGTGAATCCATCCACTTCACCAAAACTGTCATCCAATCAAGAGGATCTAAAAGGATCTACGAGCTTCACGTTCATCAAATCACAAACGTCACAAGTGGAAAGTAATTAGGGTTCACACTGCTTTGGAACAGTCATGTTGATGAAGTCTCCACAAAAGCCAACAAATCTCTGGCATTCTTGAGCAGAAGCATCAACAACTGCCCATCTGATGCCAAGGCACAATGCTACAAGGCACTAGTGCGTCCAATCCTTGAGTACGCATCGACAGCATGGGATCAACATACTGCGGCAAACATATTTTAACTAGAAGCAGTATAGCGCAGAGCTGTCCGATCTGTCAAATTATTCTACATTTTAACAAGCAGAATAAGCCCAATGATCGCATCCTTAGGATGGCAATCTCTGCAAACTTCCGTCGTGCTGACTCTCCGACTGGTACTGATGAACATTATAACCAAGTACCTGATCGAACTACCAACCTTTACCTCCATCCAGCTATTGTGTCACTACAGAGAGGGAGAAATGTATGCTTCCTCGTCCCATTCTGCCTATCAGACCTGTACATAAACTCCTTCTTTCCAGCAGCCATCCATCTCTAGAATCAGTTGCCGGTAGCACTCTCCACAGCCGAGTCCTTGAACAGCTTCAAAGCAAACCTTGTCACTCTGCATTAGATCACACACACAGTTTATTTATCTGATTTTATCCTTCACTTTTGCTGTCGTTACCTCACAATAACCTTGTACAGTGACAGTGGGTCGATGCTCCAGAGTAGCCATGCACTTTTTGGGAAGAAGAAGAACGAAGAAGCTACTAGTCAATTATTTTAGTTCGCATTGTAATATCTCGTTCCTAGTCGCGGAACATTGTTTTCAATGAACTTACGCGACAAATAAGTTCTAAGCATTATAATCAATGTTTTGTTTATCATATGAGTCACAGATTGCCTTACATGGGTCACATGTCTTTCAAAATGTTGTCGTACATTGTAAACTTCAATGTCGGCCATATTGCTTTCCGTGTTTATAAGGAACAGAATAATACTTGTGCCTAATATTACGTCATCCACCCAAAACATTGTTGGTATAACGCGTTCTATATATAATTATTTGCATCGATCCATTAGCGTTTGATCGTTCGTGGTATTTCGAGAATTATATTGGTTGACTAAGAGCTCCTTTTATATGATGTCCAGGTTTTCTGATATGAGTCAGTCTGCAACTTGCCATCGTGAAAGCGACTCCTTCACATTTTGAAAAAAAAATGTGTTCTTGCATTGAAGGAAATGAAACAAAACGTATACAAAGTAATACATGTATTAATTAAAAAAATACATTAAATTCCGTTATTGTATTCATGGTTGATAATTTGAAATGTGAATTGCTTATGATTCGTTTATAGAACCACTAGTGTTTTTTTTCTTCATATGTTACGTAACATTTCAATAAACACTCAAACTTTGAAACATTGAGAGCTTAAGCTCTATCCAGTTATGAACTCAACAGTATGAATGATCACTACTTAGTTTGTGCAAACTATGTCACTGTGTTCAAAAGAAGCACCAAACCAGGAGTCTTCAGTATTATTTGTCTTAGCTGTGAGTAATTTAAGGATAGCCAGGGTCCTCTTGTGCGAATAAAATCATTAATATCAAAACAATGTGTCAGAGTTTACTTCGAATTTGCAAGTTGTTATCTGTAGGTGCTATATTCACAGTTTCAACATCTATAGTATGAATACAAATAAATGTCTTTTCTTTGTTTTAAATAGGGATCATGTTGTCTTTTTTTTAGATTTTCTGTCCCTAAGGAGTAGTAATTGGCAGCAATCTATTGCTCATGGACTTGCAGCGCGTAACAGGGCGCGTGTAGGTTTGCAAGATCCTCTACATGCCTATGTAGGAGCGTCATCTGATTTCGTAAGTCGAGCTTTGTCTTAATGTCCACACTTTGTTAAGAACAAGTTTACAATTGTATTAACCTCATTGCGAAAAGCTACCGGCAGATATTGCAAATCACATACTAATTTAGCAATTGTTCATATTAGAGTTGTGGAACTGTTTATATGTAGACAGGAACAAGATCTAGGGACGGGTTCATGCTCGGCAACTATTCAACACGGTCTTATTAAATATTGCACATAATGGCTATGTTTTAATAATAACGTTAACGATTGTATTAATTTATGGTTATGCAGACAATTTCGGTGTGTATTGATCAGCATATAAAGTGTGTTAACTAACGTTGTCGTTAAATACATACGAATGATGGCGACCGCCTGGTATCTATAATCTTTATCACAAGGACTGTTTATTGTTCTGAATGGGTATGTGCATGTTGGAAAAATACTTACGAAAGCGGTATAAAACTTAATTAACGTCATTATGAACTTCGCTGTCACGATAAATGTGTAAACCTTCCATAAACGACACGATGTGAAAGGTACACATATTTCAAATGTTTGCTCAAGATTGGTATCATAAAATAGAAGAGTATAGAAAGACCTTAGCAAGAATCAGGATCTCAAGACACACAATTTATATCGAGACTGGTCTTTAGGTATGAGAAGTTTGATAAGGAAGGAATTTAACTGTAATATCCGAATTGTTCAGGATGAAAATCGAGCATATTATGAAATGTCATGTCATTTATGTATAAAACTAAATGTTTTGGTATGATAATATATATGAGTTTAATAACGTTATCACTATATATAATTATATGAAAACTAAAACTATATATGAGTTGTTATTTTTTTCTGATCAGAGTAATTGTATTAATAAAACATTTTATTTTTGAAATCAACGATTGAAAATTGTTCTTCAGGGACCTGTTCACGGTTTAGTGAATTGACAAAATTGAAAACAACATGTTTCAGATTTGCAAATTTTGGTTGTAATTGCTATTTGCTATAAGCTCTAAAATATCCATTGTATGCATCTTTTGACGATTTGAAAACCTGAAAATTATAAAGCGTTACAAACGCAAAACGATTGAAAAAAATGAAGAGTTCTGTTGTATTTTGTGACACTACCTGGATTGGGTAGATTAAGTATAAAATACATAGAGACCTGTATTAGCATGGATGGCCGAGTGGTTTAAGCGTTAGACTTTTACTCAAAGGGTCAGCAATTCGAGTCCATGATTGAATAACGTTCTTTCTTTTTTAAATTTTATTCTTGTTTTATACTGGAGCTTTTAAGTCCCGATGTTTACATTTATCATTTAAAAAAAAATAATGACAAATTTCAAAACATGCCAATATCTGTGAACAAGTCCCTTAAATCTATACATTGGACTATTTCAAATAGATATTTGTATCAGTATTAATTTTGTGTTAATTAATTCACTGAACACCATGCATAATAATTTCATCTATAACTTTGTTAAAATAAGTCTTTTATATAGCTACTTTGTTTCAACTATTACATAGAATGGTATTTTTACTATTTGAATACTAGCGTAAGGCCCCTTTCTGCGTTAAGAAAAGTATTATAAGGTTTATAATAATGACACAGCAACGAGTTTGTGTAGAAATATTTTTTTCTAATTTGTCACATCTAGACTTTCAAATCATATTCTATAGATGTCATTTTTGCCATATTGGCGCCTTGTTGGTCGTTCGGATGGGTATATGTGTCGTTCTTTTGTGTTGGCATGTTTGCGACCTTCTTCGAACCCGCTAACATGCCAACACGAAATGACAAATATAAGCCACTATATTTAACAATATAAGGCAAAGAAAATCCGATAAGCATAGCTTTAACCCGACCACTACATTAAATCGAATGTGGGCAACGTGTTTCATTCCGTGACGTCATTACATTTAAATGAATTAAAAATATTTGCTTTCATTTTTAACTATTTGATTTTTTTTACACCAATTAACTTTGTAATTTACTGTTAATAACACCTTGTTTCATTATATATTGATGTCTATTTTACCCAACATTGATATACTAAATGAAATAACTATCAAGTATGATGATGTTTTGACCTCCCTATATTCCTACTCCGAGAAATGGTTTGCTCTGCATTGCACTCTTAATAACCGCATGTGGTCATATACGGAATGTTTGTAGTTGTTGTCAAATTAATTTTTAGCATTATTATTTTTTTACTAATATTGTTTTACACATATTGTTTTACACATATTGCTTTACGCACATTGTTTTACACATATTTTCCATTAACTATATTTTTGGTTGCTTAATTTGAAATTGTCAGTTATGTACTGTCATTAAATAAAAAATGTTATACAGGCATAGACATCTGATAGAGGTTTGAGTACCCTGCTTTTTCCCTTATATTGTAAATGTGTTTCATATTAAGTTAAAAAAAAGCCGATTGCGTTTGTTTTATGTAATTATAGTATATGTCTTATTGTATTTTAGAACAGTTAAAATAATATTATGATGCAATAAAATTCTTACCTTAAAGACTTTAAAGTGCGTAACTGAAACAATAATTACGATTACGTGCATTGTGTTACGTATCGTAAAGTTGAGTTCACCAGACGGGATGACCCTTGTCTGTTCATTTGTACGTCCGTTTGCCTCATTATCTTTTTATGTCGAAATTGTAAATGTAAATATATCAAAAGTACATTAGATATTATCATGACATTTTTTAATGGAAATCAATTTATATTTATAGTTTTCCCCATTATCCGTCTTTGAATCCTGCTCTTTATCCGTGCGCCTCTCGATACGTCTGCAAAAAACTAAAATAACTACGCACTTTTATATAAATTTAGCCACATATTTTGCTTGATGACAAGGTAATGCCTTCGTATAAGCTTCAATTTCTTCATCGGTCTAAAGTCAAAGAATTATAACTAAAATGAAAATGGAATAATACCGAATACTGCAGTTACCCGAAACGTTAGATATAACAATGAAACTGAAAATGCACGTGAACAGAAATATTATTTTCACAAGAGGTAAAACTTCTCTGCTAAATATTTACGAGAATGGTAAGAAACCATTACTTTAATAACAATATACATGGAATTTGATGGCAGATAAAAGACAATGCGCATGTTATGTACATTTCATATTACGAGCAATACTGTCATAGCCTCGTTGATGTAATAAAACATGATCATTAGTGTAAGAAAGTCAATATATTTGAGTGTATTCCATAAGGTAAACTTATTGGCATTTGATGCTTTAATAAATTTACCTCGCCTTCTTTGCCTTTGAACATTGTCATATAAATTTCTGAAAAGCAACACATTGTTTAATAATGAAAACCTAAATAAAACCATCCTACGCACTTTAAAAAAGATGAAATAGGAGCTCGGAAAGCCAACAAACATGTCATATATTTTCAGGTCGCTGAGACATCCTCTGGATGGACACAGCAAGTTAAAACAAAAGGTAAATTTATAATTAATGCCATGTAATGGATTCATTTATTGTAATTATTACCGTTACAGTTACATGTCATTAACACATTATCAATCTAACAGCGACACGTATATGTATTTTTTTAATTTGGACATATATTCATTGTTTTGGAGGGTATTAGTGTCGTAAGAAGGAATTGAACAATATTATTAAATGCGATGACTTATTTTTAATCTCTGTTTGTTTAATAAAACTATTTATTCCATTTTTTTTTTAATCAGTGCCTGTTAAAACTGTTGAGTATTTTTACTCAACTCAACGTATTGTGCTCGAAATTAATCAATATCATGAAATACATTAGCTTTTTTCAAATGTGTGTTTGTTTAATTAAAAAAAATCTTCGTTTAAATCCTGTGACTGGTCTTACTTTCTTACAATATAAGCAAACATGAAATTATTACTTTTTTGTATTTTTTTTTTTCAATTTGAGAAAACAAAACACATTTAAGGCTGCTATAAATGGTTAGTCGATCATCGTTCGTCAGGATTTAGTTTTCAGTTTATATATCTTTTCAGTATTAAAAAATACCAATACACATGTACTTACTTTATCAATTTATTAAGGTGTGGTTTCTTATTCTAAACAGCCACGTTGAATACGGTGTTTTTTAATTATGTTAACGCAAGGGCAATAAAACATTGTAAAAGTTCAGTTTATAAGGAACTTGATTGACTTAATAATATTGGACAAAAAATCTCGTTCGTTTACGAGCCCGATATGGCTAAAACCTCGTAAATTTATCTTAAAACTCAGCCTATGCGGACAAAAATCGGCTAAAACGGTTAAACTCTGGACAATACGAGGTTCGATCTATCAAAAAAAGGATGAACCAGGGGCCAATACGAGAAACGACCGATCAAAATTCAGGAATGGCTCGGCTTATAAGATAAACATTTTTCGGACGCCATTTTGTAAAGGCTCAATCAAAGTATTTTTCGTAGTTTTAACAAACGATGTTTTTTACAAGACATAAAAACGTTTTTATATTTTGGTGATAGTCAACGATGACGAATTAAATATACATTTTATTAAAACAATTTTCTTGTTACCTTACAACAAAGATATGTTTAGCCAGTGTTACAATCCTCAATTTTGATAGTTGGTATTGTATAAATATTTATATTTCATGTGATCCATTCTCTTCCGAAATGTAAATAAATCGGTTAAGTTTTCGGGCCGGTTTGGTATAATTGTGTTATGCCGTCAAATTATTGTCACCATCGCATAACAATGTCTTGCCATAATGTATAAAAATAAGTATTTTTTATAAAAGGTCAAAAGGTACATCAAATGAAGCTTGACAGTGCTCTTATAAAATGAACCTTGTCAGTCCTATTCATTTAATGTTTGGCATATACATCAAAACTAATTCAACGCCTATTATCTTAACTGATATAACACAGACAGAAAAAAAATTTGGTTTATCACGCCAAGAAGACTTCACACATAAACACAAGATTTTTTTTACAAAACACTACTGAGATAATTGATATACCTCGATTAAATCTTTGGTTCTTTTTGATCGAAGGAGGAATACTAACACACGACAAAAAATATGACTCACCAATTCATCGGTTTTTATAACTACAAAATAGCGCAACATTATCTATTATTTTTTACTTAGCATTACCTAATGTCAATTAAGAAATGAAAAACACTCCACATGCAAACAGTAAATAGAGCGAGTGCGAAAATAGACCTATCCAGGAATGCGCTAGACTTTTGAAAAAAAACACCTCTTATTCGTAGTTACATACACCGCTTGTCCATTTTATGCTTTTTTTAATGAATCAGCTTTAATTATACCCAAAGGTAAGTTGTAATTTTAAAATTAGGTACATCCGGGATAGGTCTTTTTGAAACAAATCGTGATGGATTAATTTGGTTGCGGAAAAAACATTAAATGCTGATCTGGATATTTAATTTGAGCGATTGTAAGTGATTGTACGGCGCAGGTAGAGTGTCGGTATATAATTGATTAAATTTATGTCTAAAACCTGAAGACAACTCTACAACCATATGTAATAAAATCATAATTGATAAAACATTTGGAAGGTCATGGTAGATAGAAATGCATTGATGTTGTTCATACCATTTAAATGTTTTATAATACGAGTTATGGACTGAGACAAACGTTTGACGAGAGACGCACGTACGGAAAACGGGCGACCGAATAGAGGGTATCTCAAAAGCTCACACTTAGCTCTTTACGAAATTATATCTGAACTAAATGTAAGATTATATTTCTTCCCCTCTTATAGAGAACACATTCTAAACAGACGGTGCGAATAGCCATTCTTTGCCTAGTTTTACGTCCTAACTTATCTGTTTTTCAGCGCCAAAGCCGCAAGCTGAACACATAATGCTTTCGTATAACAGAAATAGCAGGGAGATGGTGTTAAAAATATACAATATACTTAAAGAAAAAGGCTACAAGGTAATAATAAGCAATTTTTTTTTAAAATCACATTGCAGTTCATATCTTTTAGAAATAAATAAATAATTAAATCGATTTATTCAAACAGGTTTGGATTGACGTATACGACATGAAAGGGGACACTTTAGATGCTATGGCAAAAGCTGTATATGGTTCTCGAATATTTATAATGTGTATGTCGTCCGGCTATCAGGCGAGTGAAAATTGCAGAGACGGTATGGTATATTTAGACGTTTTATAAATTTGATGAAAGTTCTTGAATTGTCGGAAACGCATATATTTACATTAAAATTAATTAAACGTATGTTTTATATGATAAAAACTGAAGAAAAATAATACTTGTTTTATAGAAGGAACATTCTTTAACTAAAGCTCTGTCACGAACTTGATTAAAACCCCTCATCTGTTTGTCAGCTTTGTTGGAGGAAACATATATGTGGAAGTAGTTCGCTGCACAAGGCAACGTTTTATGCTACTACTTAAGTTTAATTGAGTGGCCTTTTAATGTGACTGTAATATACCCCATTCGTATTGGGATATACATGTAATGAACATGTAAAATAAATGCTTGGGTAATACCATTTTTGCAAGTGAGGCCCATAACGATACATAATATCTTAATTAAAAACTGGCAAACACAATATGTGTTTTCTATACTGAGGGTACTGAGTTTAATTGTAACTATACTTCGTTTTTGTTATAGTTTAACTGTAAATTATTCGCAGTAAATGTTCTTACTTTGGAAATGTATTGTTAAATATAATTCTCAATGCGGCATTACCTTAATAACTTATTTATCTATCAATTTGAGTTATTGTAACAATAATTATTTCGTGATAAAACAGTTGATTATGTATGCATTGTTATTTAGCTGGATCGGAACACACGGTGCAAGTTAGAAAATATGTTTACATACTTATTAAGTAAACTCAGTCTTTGATAGTTATGTTTGTATACCTGCTTGCAGAGGCAACGCTGGCTAAGCAAAGGAAGAAGAAAATTATTCCTTTAAAAATGGAGAAAGACTTTTATCCAAAAGACTGGCTCGATATCATCAGTGGCGCTAAGAAGTTTTACGATTTCAGCGGCAAATACCGGTTTGAAGACAAGATGGGGGAGTTGTTAAACGAAATCGAAGACATGTACTAATAATATACAGATTTGGAACGTATTTTGTGGATGGCTGTTGTTGTTTGCATATCGTATATCTTTTTGAATACCCAAGTCTTGTTAGTTTCCATACTTGACAAAACAATTGAATTATGCCTGAATAATGCTTGCTATTATACTTTCGATATTAAAAAAAAAACAACAGATGTATTAAATTGCTATGCATTTTGCAGCTGAGGCTTATTCGGGCCTAATGTGCACACAAAACATTGTGAACAAAATCGACATAAAATGCGGACAATTTAATTAAATTATGATCACAACTGAAGCACATCATATCCATGCGAAGAAGTTTACCACCGATTCCGAGTAAATACATTCACTTATGCCGAACTTGAGATGGACGACACGAGGTCTTTCTTTTGACTTCATGAATACTATTATTTTCCAGCCCTATCACATGTTTATTTCATTTTTGAAAATGTGTAGATGCTGTACTTACTAATAATTTATTTAGTTCTTGCATTTTATGTTCGTTGACATCATTTGGATTTAATCGTGTAGCTAAGATCTTGTAAAATTTGTCTAAGCCCATCCCTTGCGGTGTAGGTACATTAAACCGTGTATCTGCTCAGGTCAAGATAGCTCAAAAAATCATAAGGCCTATGTAAGAACCAGTAGAAGCCACTTCAAACTACGTTTGAAATTAACGGCACATTTATTGTAATTCAACATGACGCGGGAATATTGATTTGTTAACCGAATGTATAACGCATCAAAACGGATACAAAACGTCTACAGACTAAATAATATGAACCCTAAATAATCAAAAGCATTTAATAAAAATAAAATTTGCTTTCGGGTTAATACCGTTATGTTTTCTCATTAAGTGAGAAAATATTGTCCCGACAAACGCTCGTGAACATATTCATTTTCTTATTTCACTGAGACAAATATTACACGTTATTACATCGAAAGAAAACAAATGTAGTCTCTCTAAATATACTTTTACAAAAAGGCTTCGACAGTTTTACAAACAACAGAGACGTTTCTTTGAACACGAATATTCATGTTAATAGAGTGCAGTTTACATGTAAATAGTGTGCATAACTGCTTTATTTCTTTTTATTTGTACACTTGTCATAATTCATAATCAAATCCCTTGCCCACGTCGAAGCAATAATAAGGTTATTTTGTTTGCTCATGTTTTATTTAACATTGACCAGATGTTAGATAAGTTGTAAAAAAATGTAAATAAATTTAATATTTTTCTTTACGTGTCAAGTTTTTAAATAAATTACGACATAATCGAATTGTATAATACTTTACTTTTCCGTAGCACGTAGGTCATTAAAAATACATATTTTATGATGTGGTGTGCATTTCCGGTGTAGGTATTGTTTTCTGTTTTGAATGATTATTTATTAAGTTGTCAATTGCTTGTATATTCTTATTATTTAGTATTACTATTCCTGAAGAAGATTCCATAGCTATTTTTTGCAAAACGTGTATTACTGACACTACGTTACAGATTTCAAAATGTCCAGAGTTCGATCTCCATGGCGGGCACATTTTTTTATTTCATCTTCTTCCTTGTTATTATATTTATTAACAGCTAGAGCAATTAACAGTTTATTTTGTTTATTAATTTAATATTTTCAAAAATACGAAAATCTGTAAAAACTTCCTTTTTATGTATATTTGTATGTTCGGGCGGAAGCCTTTGATTACGAATTAAGTCGTTGTGTATAGCTCAATATATTGGAATTACTCTATCTTTGTAGCTGAAAAGGAAAATTTAAATTGAATCGACAGTCACGTATTAATTAAATTAGTAATTTAGTGTTATTTACATAGTAGAAGTAAATACAATAAAATAATGGTAAAAAGTGTTTTCAGACTATTTTAAGATGTTTTTATTGACGAATGCCTTTGTTGTTACTTTATGGAAATAATAATGTTTGCAATAAGTCCTTTAGCATAAGTTTTCAATTATGTATTGTATATTATGCTGTGAGAGTGTGATGTAGGTTTATATTTTATGTTTCATCTAACCCATATACTTTTGTATCATCATAAATTATTTGTATTATTAATGTGTTTTCCTGTTACAGTTGATCTTCGTCGCATTATATTTTAGACAAATTATCAAATAAACGTTCAAGCAGAGTTTAAGAACAAGAATGCATTAAAGGAACTTGCTTTGATTAACAATATGTGTTATTAAATGTTTTAAGGTTCAACTATAACCTAAAAATTGATTTAAAAGGTCAACGTTACAGTAAGAGTACTAATGGCGGCGTCCCCCACTTCATTTAGTGCTGCAATAGCTTCATCATTGAAATCAACTTGGAACCACAATCAGCCGCTGTTAATCAACGGATACTGATATGTTAAATAATTAATAAACACTCGATGAATATTTATTAAATGCATTCCGAAATATTGAGAAAAAAACATGAATTTCATTACGACACATATAATGTGCGCATGCCTACGATAATTTAATGTCGATATTTAGGTATATGTCTTTCGAATAAAAACTAAACAATGTTCAGACTGCACGAACAGGTTTGACAAAAGAAAATATTATGGAACTAATGTAGTTGTAAGTATTTGAAAACAGTCGTTAATTTCCAAGATAACAAGATTTTAAAATACAACGCTTACGAGGACGACAGCTAGACGCCAATAATTCCACTTTTTTCCTTCAAAACGTTGAGTTAAAACTGGGGCCACTGCTGTTGGAAAGGTCGAGGATTCGTATAAAGTGAAATGCTTTGATTTAAAAAGTGTTGAAAATATACTAACAACGTGTTTCTGTCCATATTGATTGCTGGAAGCATAGTTTCAAGTAAACGAATGGGTTTAATGGCAGGTGACTGAAATATGCCAATGCCATCCGTTAATATGCTGCATTTAATTGCACAGCCCGATTGCAGCCTCCATTGACAATCTTCTTCACTCAGCCCATGCAAGTACCGGTTGTACCTAACCTAGCGTTTTTTTTCCAAGTTTCTGGCCTTTTACAGCCTCTATTGGTACCAGTTAAGGAGTTCAAAGCCGACGTTAGTCTCTTGCACATTATACAAGATGACATATATATCTTGTTCGGTAACGCCCATTCGTGCATTTTCCAACATAAACAATCTACTAGCATAAATTTTTCATCAGTTGATCAACTAAAGATACAACCCTTTCATTGTTAATACAATTTACAAAATGTATAATAAGCTGAAGTATCATGTAACTTCCATGAATATCCTTCGAGTACTGCGTATCGGTGGGTACGACGTATCGATGTAATCCGAAACATGCCAAATATCTGCCACGTGACTTCTTGGTTCCGTGCCGACTGTTAACAGGTGTTTATCCGAAGGTATTAAATACAAAAATATCCCACAAATGGTCTATCTACGGGTAAGTAACATCTTTTTTATAACAAAATACGATGTTATTCACAAAACATTAAACATTTGCCTAAGTTGTGTTTAGGATTTTTAGACAATTTCACTATTTTCATTAGTTCTTTAACGGAATGGAAGAATTCCATCTTAAAGGGACTGTCAACCACGAATGATGAAAAAAGAAAAGTTCTAAAATAAATTTTTATTTTTACAGTTATTAGTTTATATTGATTAAAATATAATGACTGGTATATTACATTACTTGAAAAAAATAATATTTTCAGTATATTCGGTAATAAACTGTATTGGGTATGTCTACTAGGTAACTACCAGTTAACTATAAATAACGCAAGTAGATTGCTCATCATCGTCACGTGGTAAACCCAGGAATGCAAATTGTGCATGCGTAGTGAATTTTATATATTTTATTTATAAAATGATCAATCTACTTGCGTTATTTATAGTGTGTATATCGTTATGTCAACTTTTTTTGCGATGTACTTTCGATTTCACATCGCGAATTTTTTTTACCAAATATACTGAAAATATGAACTTTTTTTCAAGTAATGTAATATACATGTACCAGTCGTGATATTTAAATCAATATAAACTAATAGTTGTAAAAAAAAATACGGTATTTTAGAACTTTTCTTTTTGTGTCATTCGTGGTTGACAGTCCCTTTAAAATGACGTCACAATGCGTTGCGCTTGCTAGATGACGGGTTTACATAAATGGACATGCTACTACGAAATACAATTACTCGCTAAAACTTGATACCAGTCAATTAAAATAAAATGTTTTTTTTTCTTTCTTCGATATTTTCTTTTGTTGTTTCTAGTTAATATTTTTTTATTTTCAGTTGCCTACCATCACCAAATTTAAGACAAAATGATTTAAGTCTAGTGGAAAAGGCTTACTATGATGTGCGAGAAAATGGAATGTCAGTCTTCAAAGATGCAAGGATGTATGGAATACCAGAGTACAATGAGAGACGGACTCTATGAAATCCCTTTATTATAATTCGCATATCTGTTTTATAGATTTACATAATAAATACACAAACTCATGAAATAAAAGGTTAAAGTTTTTGTAGCTTGTTTAACTAACAATTACTCTTATGTATTACACCAATAAAAGATCTGAAGTATAGTTTAGTAATCTAAAAGGGAGCTACCCGTGAATACACCGATACGCAGTACTCTTCATAACAATCGAAATGGCGTCGGGCCATAAGTAGAAAGCAGCCGATATCAGAGTTATCCGTTTTCAATCATATCAAAGTTAAATATAATTTCTTCGGAACAAAGGTTAAATAATAATAAACTGATGTGTTTTCTTTGTTTTATTACATTCACACATTTATTATTTGAAGACAAAGGCTTAATACACCAATACACCGATACGCGGTACCACCAGGCTACACTTTTCACAATAGTTTCTTTGATCAAATATAATAACAATGATACACATTCTTTACTTAAAAATCAAGTATATAT